>JACGTP010000479.1:0-31243 GCA_023678845.1 Mischocyttarus mexicanus
GCTTTTGTTGTAAATGTCCTATCTCTGCTGGTTTCTAGGATAAACAACTTAGAATGCTCGGTTCTTATTAATTTATACCCGCAAACATTTTCTTCTTGTTTTCCTTGTAATGCAAATGTTGTTTCTCCTTCCGTAAATGCATAAAGGTTTGAAGCGGTGTCCGGTGTTGACATCTTCACAGCTTCACCCTCGTATAACACGGAGTACATCACAAAATGACAAACTGATTTTGGAACAGTTGTCCAAAATGCATTCCCATTTTCGTCTGTAAAGCATGTCTCTTCAGAAAAGGAGCATTGTATGTGTCCCCTCAATGAAATAACGTTTCCTTTTATTTTAACTATACCGGTGTACGTTCTAATATTCGTACGCACAACTCCTTGTACCACAACACTATCCCATGTTCCGTCGGCGTCGGAATATTGCGTACCTTGACATTTTCCGTCGATGCCAATAGATCCTGCTAAGATAATACTTCGGAAATCCATTGCGTTAATTTGGAGACCACTTATTTGAGTAAAAGAATTAAGTGAAAGGGTGCCTGTTTTTACAATTGTTTTGCATACATCGCGCGAAACTTCCAATAAATACACGCGTCGACCGACGTGATGTTCGCTGCTGTGCCTCCGCAATCGTAGCCAAGTAATGCAGTTGTTACGGTGAAGTAGTGGATGATGACAAATGTAAGTACAGTCTTCATTTTTCTGTTAAATAATGTTCATCGTCAACTAACAAGATATAATTTTTAATTTTTTTATAGTAAATTATTTATAACAAAAGAAGTACTATATATCTTATTTAAAGTAATCTTGATTATTTCGGTATTTAGAGAAAAAAAAAGTTTGTTACTTATTTAAACAACAGTATTGTATAAGAATATATGTATTATTTTTATAATGAATTATAGCAAGAGTAATATTTTTATTTTATTTTTTTATATATTTTTTTTTTCTGACTTTTACAGTATAAGAAAAAAATTTTTTTTTTACGATAAATAGTACACACAAATATTTTAACACACTTGTAAGATATAATTTAATTATTCAAAATAAGTTTATTTTTTATTCTTGGCTATTTTAACCTTGTCCTTATGGACTATTTTAGTTTTATTTTTATAACTAATTTTGATGTTATTTTTGGGTAGCAGTTCTAGAATTTGGTGGGGGCCAGAATATTGATTACCAAATTTGGTTGTTGGTTCTTTTAATAAGTATATATATTGTCCAACTGTTAAGTTCTGACCTCTAGCATTACGATCGTAGTATAATTTTGATCTTACCTTAGCTCCCACCAGGTTCTGTCTTGCTATTTGCTGTGACGAGCTAAGTTTATGAACTAAATCTAGATAATAATCTAAGTATGTATTGTCTAATTCCTCGTTAGTGTGTAAGTTTTCTGAAGGAATAGTAGCTTGTTTCCCAAAAACTAATTTGTAAGGGGTAAATTTCGTCCCTTCATGTGTACTTGTATTGTAAGCAAACATTGCGTGTGTTAGCCATTGATCCCACTCGCTTCTTTTATTAATATAATGTTNAATTTTCATAACGATAATGTTTACATGTACGTTTAGGAAGAAACTATTGCATCCAGAGGTGCACAAGAAATTGTTTCATGCATCCTAAAACATGTTAAAAATTTAACCCTTTGCACTCCTTTGTCCCCTTCTCAGGGGACATCGTAATTCTAGCATATCACTCGGATGTCCCCTCTCAGGGGACATTCAAGTTTATTAGTGATTACGGCGAATTGAGTTATTTACGAGCAACTATTTGGAGACATGCCTGTTTCCCTAAAGTTTTCTCTTGAAATGGCACAAGAAATCAAATCAAAATATCGTAAAATTACTAAGAGATATATACAAGAAATGTCGGCGGGTTTTGTGTCAGACAAGAACATGAGACGTTACCTTTCCACTTGCGTGGAAAGATAAAAGAATTGTTACCGTGCTCACAAATTATTATAACACTTAACTACAACCCACCCGCAGAACATTACGCGGTGGTAATGTCGTAACAGTGAATAAGCCTGAAATGGTTTTAGAATATACGGCAAATATGGGTGGTGTGGATCGTGCGGATCAATACGCTTCGACGTATAGTTTCCTCCTTAAATCGTTGAAATGGTGGAGAAAACAATTTTTTGGGGGGTTGGAAATGTGCGTGACACACAGCCCACAATGGATATTGGGAAGTGTTTAAAAATGTATCATACTCTGCAAAATTAAAAACAATAAAATATTGATTTTTTTACAAATAAACATTCCTCGATCTCAACCAATTCATACCATTCCAATATCATTATAATACGTTACTTAGTTCCGAAATAATAAAAGTTATACGAGGGTTTGTAAATATTTGTTTCTGCTGTAAAGTGGTGCTGAGTAGCTGATAGCCAACGTCGAAAATCATTACAGACCCATTATAGCTTACAGTGACATGTGCACCGGGCAAAATAAAAACATTAAAATAGTTTTAATGTGGTTAAAAATTGTCCAATCTTTGGAAAATAATGTAGAAATTATAGATCACAAATTTTTAATATCAGGACATTCGTTTTTACCAAATGATAAAGATTTTGGCGTAGTAGAAATGTCATTAAAAAAAAATAATTTACTGTTCGTTCCCCAAGATTATTACAAGATTATGAAAAAGCGTCGCAAAAGTAATAATTTTATTCTGAATGAAATGAGACAAAAAGATTTTGTATGAACAAAATTATTAGAAGATGCAATTTTTAAAAGAGTAAAAAATTCTAATGGAGAATCAATAAACTGGCTAAAAATATGTTGGATGCGTTTTGTCAGAAATGAACCGTATAAAATTTTCTATAAGACATCAATGAATAAGAATAAAAATTTTAAAGTCCTGAATTTATTACCACGTCGGGGTAGACCAAAAAAGTTCGAAAATACTGTATTGACACCACTGTATAAAAATATCAGACAAATTACAACAGCAAAATTCAAGGAGATAATGGACCTATTACGATATATACCACCAGAACATCATGATTACTTCAAATCCCTTTTACACGCACAAAATGTAGATGAGTAGTAAATTGTTTTGTAATAAATTTATGTTTTTAATTTTGCACGTTATGTAGTTAATTGAATCGCATAAATTATGTTCCTGAAGTGATTTAAGGATATGTAAAATAAATTCAGTATTGTTTTTTTTCAATTTGAAACATCTTAAATTATGTTGAATGGATTTGGGCACCTTTAAATTTTATAATGAATCTGGTTGTTAATTTTGAAAGTGGCCTAACTCCATTCTGGATAAGAAAACGCATATTACTAACTTAATAATTGCCACTATTTTAATAAGAACTATAAATTTAACACTCTTACAAGGGAATAAATGATTTTATTTTTCTATTAAAAAATTTCCTTTTTTCTTATTATAAAGAAAAGGCTATAAGGATATCTTCGCTCCCCCTTACCCCCGTCTACTTTCACTTGTTGAGTATAGTCCTAAACAAAAAAAAATTTGACTGATCGGAAGTAAAAAAAAATACAACATATTTTACATTTTAAATTTCATAAAAGTAATAAAACATACTGTCGAAACAAAGAAAAAAAAATGTTAATATATAAAACATAATTTTGAATAAATATAAACATTAAAAATTGAAAAAAAAAAATGAAAAAAAATTAAGCCCAAAAAGATTCAAACACGCATTATTACGATTACAAACCTGAGCCCTTAGCCACTCGGCTATTGGCGGCTTTTATTAACTGCAACAAAAAAGCAGGTAATAATGAATATTCAGTTTTTTATTCAATTTTTATCAGTCAATATCTCGAAAATGGTTGAAAATCCGACGGAACGGCTACCGGTATGTGATAATACTAATCAACATCTACAAGTGTGTAAAGTTTCAAAAAAATCTGAGGGTATACGCCTTGGCAGAGCCCTTGTTAGATACACTTAAGCAGTACGACTTATTAATGTCCTATACGTATATTTTAAAATTCATTCAAACGCAAGCCTTTAAATATCTCGATTTTAAGATAAATGGACTTAGGCCACTTTCAAAATAAACGGCTCATATATATGCGTAGCCACAGATGCACGAAAGCAGTTAGTAGAAAGTAATGATTGCAAACGGATTAACCGTTTCACTGCTACAGGCGACTATATACGCCTTCATAAATTAATCTGTACAATCGAAAACGACCTTAAGTGCTTCAATTTGCGTTTTAAAGATCGTGCAGACACTCTGTAAGAATATCTCTAAACGTATACACCTTCACTCGTCGCATAGCGTGATACTAAGCCTCTTTGGTGAGGCCATTTTCCAAAACGCTCTGTTTACTTCATAACAAGACGCTCACAAGGTCAGACAGAAAAGAATTCAGAGTACTATCAATATCGGTAAATAAAACACTTTGTCCTAGACCAGAGCGAACGCTAAAGATAAGTGCTATTTATATTATACTACAATTGCGACTAACAATCAGAACTTCTGTAGATTTCTAGATTTCGCTTCAAACTTTACGCAACTTGATCTTGACTAGTACTTTTAATCACGACAAATGACTATCAACCACTCATATAATAAAACGTGTCTTTTAACACTTTGACCTATACCCACGAGTCTGACTCGTCGTGAAAAGTATACATTTTGCGCCAGTCCGGGTACACAGCTGAACAATTAAATGGCACGACGCGCGACGACTCTCTTATTTCTTATAGCTCACACAATTGGCAGATATCGTGTAGGCCAAGAGGGTTAAAACTGTTTTATTTTATTACACGTGCTAAATTTTTTTTTATTTTGCAAAACAATCAAAAGTAAAAGAAATAAACATTTTTTAATATATGTAATTTAAATTATAATTACTAATAATTTAACTTATGCGTAAGAAATTTGTGTTACTATTCAAATGATTCGTAAAGTTTGCAAATAAACAAAATTTGACATATTTTATTACATCAAAGCATCAATAAAATTTCTTTTTATTTAAAAAATATAATATACTGTAAAAAAAAGGAAAAAAATTAAAGTAAGTATAACGCATTTGACAATAAAAAGAAAAAAATATATAAGAAAAAAAAAATCACAGACAAAAGAGAATTGAACACGCGACACCATGATTACGTTTTACGAAAGAGGTATATACGAGTGTTCAATTATTTATTAACCCTTGCGCTACAAGCACAAGGGTGGACTATAGTCACCCAATGGTTAACGCTCGCTATGAACGAGCTTTCCGCGAATCAGCGTGAGCAGATAATGTACAAGTTATCTCCATAGTTACACATTGCAATCATATTGCATTTGTTTCACGCTGTGTAATTATAAACTGAAAAAATGAGCAGCCGTATAAAATAAATTCTTCAACAGTACACTTGTGATGGGTTGCCCATATTATTCGGAATAGTTTGGCGGTATATAGTTTAATTTTTCTACATTATTACATCAATGCATTTTATTATATTTGTCTTTTATTTTAAACACCTCAAAAACAATGGATAGGAATTGCAAAAAAAGAAAAGGAAACTGCTTCTCAATCGAAAAAGAACACAATAAAACTATGGAGAATGCTGAATTAAAATTTCGCAATTGATATTTCCAATTCTGGACTGAAGACAGACAACATAAATTTCTTCTCTGCAATATTAGATTATTTTGAATGATTCTTTTCACCTGATCTTGTAGGCTTTATTACAGACAAAACAAATAACAATTGGACAAGTACAAAGGAAAACAGGCGTAATGTCAAAATTGGATCAACTGTCGACGAATTATACTGTTTTCTCGCATGGTCTAGGGATAAACTTTTAAAAACTAACATTTTCAGCGAAATTTTGTGTAAAGATAGATATTTATTTTATTGCAAATGTTGTGCTTCAGTGATCATATTCGAACATCTTCTGATCGGTTGCAGAACATTACACTTCAAAAATGGTTCAAAGACTTATTTCAGCCGTTTCAAGATTTATGCATAGATGACAGTCTATTACTCTACAAGAACAGACTATCTTTTAAACAATATATACCGTCCAAAAGAAGCCGATTTGGCATTAAAACATACGTATTATCCGATTGTAATACTGGCTACGTACTAGATAGTATCGTATATACAGGTAGTGATTCACGTGTGACAGAAAACATGGAGAACATTGGCAAAACAAGAAATATCGTCTTCACACTTTTGAAACCATACTTGGGTAAAGGTCATACACCGTATGTCGATAATTATTATAGTAGTCCTGCTCTTTTTAATTTATTACATGCAAATGCAACGAATGCTTGTGGAACTGTGACGTGAAGACGAAAAGGAATGCCTGTAATGAACAGGAAATTAGAAAAGGGCGAGGTTGATTTTCGCACATCAGATAATTTGCTGGCCCTTAAATGACGCGATAAGAGGGGCGAATTTATGTTATCAACTTTCCATACCAGCGAATTAGTATCTACAGGAAAGAGAAATTATAGGACGCAAGAAATTATATGTAAACCCAAATGTATAGTAGATTATAATTCGTCAATGGGTGCAGTCGAAAAATGCGACATGGGTATTAGTTCGATTAAATTCATCAGAAAAACCGTTAAATGGTACAATAAGTACTTTTTCCATTTACTGGATATTGCTATTTAGAATCCGTATTGTTTATACAAATACAAAAAAAGAAAAGATATTCCTATAGCTACTTTTCGGCTCGAATTGATACGCGAAATTTTACGAAAATATCACACACCAGACGTTTGACAAAGCATTCCAAAATCTGCTAACAAATATCCTTTACGGCTTACTGCAAGACTCTTCTCAGCACCTTATACTAGCCAGAAAACAAAACGCCAAAATGGACTGAGAAAATGTGTTGTCTGTACAAAGAATGGTGTTACACGACAGTCACATTACCAATGTAAAACGAGTGATGTAGGTCTATGTATGTACCCGTGCTTCGAAAATTTTCACACAAAATTATATTATTAAATAAATATTTTATTGATGAATTTCCCATTTATGCTCATTTTTTAAGCATTACTTTCATACGAGCGACTGCACTAGCTCTGCGTAGAATACCGCGGGGTATTGTGCGTCTGACGGGTGCTTGTAGTCGTTCCACAAGTGCACACGCTTGACACGGCGGCGAATCCGTCCGTAGCGAAAGAGTTAAAACTTTATCGACATTTATACGTTTAATATATTAGCAATAAATAGTACTAATCAATATCTATGAGATGCGTTTATTTTTAAACCAAACCAGGGAGGAAATTAAGTATTGTGGTCCTATCTTCATCTCTCAAGATGTACCAAAGCTCAACGACAATACTTAAAAGCTTAGGGGGGTAAAACTAAAGTTTTTAGAGAATAATGGAAACCTAAAGAATTTTTTTTTTTTTATTAAGAAAGGAATATGCAACCAATTCTTAGCGAGAATCGTAAGTAATTTATGCTGACGTGATACACTGACATGAGTTGTGCGTACATATGAACGATAGAATGATAACAAATGAAAAAAAAATTAAGAAAATAAGAAAAAGAAAAACATAAGTGTTACGAAATATTTATATCACAAGCTAATTAAATCTAATTCATAAATCCGAAGGGTACAATCTTTTTAGTCTGCATACTAAATTTTTGGTTTTCAGTAATCTTTTGGCTAAAGGGTACGGATGATAAGCTAGACGGATGCTGTAGGGTTCGCTAAAGTTTATAATTTCGTCCTTAACTATAGGCGTCTCTAAATCTTCGTGAATTCTTTCATTAGTTACACACCAAGGGGCAAGGCAAATGTTCCGCAAAGATTTGGATTAGAATCTTTGTAAAATTTCGATATTTGAATTACTTGCAGTTCCCCGTACTAGAATTCCATACGTCTATAAAAGTTTTATGATCGCTTTATAGATAGCAAGCTTAGTCTCTAAGATTACCTTTGATGTTCTGCCAATAAGCCAATATAATTTCCTAATTCTTTCATTCATATAAGCTGTTTTTGCTTGGATATGTTGTTTCCACGTTAGTCTTTTATCCAGTGTCATACCTAGGTATTTGACTAACTCCTTAATAGGAATTTTTACCTTATTGTCCAAGGGATTGTGAATCAAATTCTGGTAACCTCGAAAATGATACTGCATCAGAAGAAAGTGAATCTGATATTAGGCCTCCAAAATCTCCAAGAAGAAATATAATAGTATCAGATAGCGACGACGAATTGAAGGAAGAATGGAACGAACATGATATGACACCAAACTTACCGAATTATTTAAATATTCCTAGTGCAACCATTGAACTTGGTGACGCACCAACTATTAGTGAAGTAACGGATTTATTTTTAACAAGACATTTTTCGATTTAGTCGTTACGCAGACCAACTTGTACTATTCTCAAATGAAAGCTATTGTATAGCGTACAAAAGTCATTACTCGTTTACCGCTTCCAGTATTGCAAAAATATTTAATTATAAAGAGAAACAGGGGTCGCCATTGCGTAAAAAACGTTACGTAAAAAAACAGTGTTTGCAAAATTTTGATTTTTTACGCGACCGCCATTTGCAAGAAAACTATAACAATTTCGCATATCGCACTTATCCCACTGTAAAGAGAATTTCATAAGGAACAAATTAATCCGAGTAAATTTTTTACCAAAAACTATTAGTTTCCGAGATATAAGCCGCGATTTACGGAAAAACACGAGTTTTTTCGAATTTTATCTCATTTTGATTTTTAATGCAAAAATCTCACATTTCTCGGAATACGCATAATGAACATCTTAATGTAGACCACTTTCCGGATCATTTAAAATTTTGTGAGCTTAGGTCGGAGGAACAGTCATTTTTAGCTCCAAAATCGGCTAGATGGACTGGACTATACTACAAAGACCTTTGTGCTAGACAAAGACCAACCACCATAAGCTAAGTACCATTGTAACATAGTTCTATTGTAGACCTCTAAAGTCACAAACCTTATATTCACCTCAACGAACTTATCTGTGTATTTAAATATCTTCAAGGGGTTTTTATGCCGAAAGGCTTTTCCTCTTTAGAGCCAATAAAGGAACATCGTTTTCCGTCTGGCTCAACTACATGTCTTATTTGTTATCTGATCCTTAATCCACCTCCAGAGCTAATAATTATCTAATTGCGAGAGGACTCCGAATAGGAGAAATTTCGCCCATAAAATATCATCAAAAAAACAAAAAATGTTACTATCGTACTCCTTTTTTAAGAAAAAACAATTGAAAAATATGAAACTAAAGAAACTTTCAGGACCGAGGAAAAGCCATTCTGATGCTAAAGAGCAAAAGAATAACAGTTAAACTTTATAACAGAGAAATTTTATACAGAGAAGTGAAATTTTTTTTTATAATTTCGCAAATATTTTCTATATCAAATAAAAAATAGTGTTGTGAAAAGGAAATTGTAATTCAAAAAATGGAAGTGCCTTCATGTTCCGCGAGCGATCCGGATACCGAATACAGTGTTTATTTAACAAATGCATATGCATCAAAAATAGAATTAAAAGGTGGATTGGAATATGCTTCTACTTTACTTCTAGAAGACGATCTGGTAACTAAAGAGCTACCTTCAGAGATCAATGAAAAAATGATCAAGATTGGAGAAAAGATTCATCAAATAATCGTAAAAATGATAAATAATTATACATTTGTGAGTGATGAAGAGTTAATTAATAACAATGAAACAGAAGTAGAAAATGTATTTCATGAGTTCAAAAAAAATAGTTCAGACGAAGAAAATTATGAACCACAAGAAAAAAAAAAAAAAATCAATGTGAATTTGTTCCTTTAAAAACAAAAATAAAAGTAGTAACACTTGCTCGTCAACATCCTACTTGGAGTTTAAAAACCCTCCAAAAGAACGGATGCGGGCTATTAAAACACAAAACTTGTATAAAAAGGTTGAAACAAAGTATTTTATCAGGAGGTAGTAGATTGGAAAAATATAACTTTATTGATTCATGGACTTACGCTCGGTTTGAGGATGCTCGAAATTCTTTTCAGCTAGTAAGTTGTATTTAACATAACACACAAACTTTGACATTATTAAACAAAAAGTAAACTTTAAGAATTTAATTCGGTAATACATATTTAATTTAACTGAACAGGTAACGACGAGAAATTTGCAGGAATTGGCCTTAACTGCCGCTAGACAGTTTCAATCAGAAACTTTTGAATTTAAAGCATCAGAATCTTGGGTAACAGTATTCAAAAGAAACCACAGAATCAGCCAAAGGAAAATAACCAGATACATCTCTGAAAGAGAAGAATTCAATTTGTCAGAAACAATCGAAGCAGCTGAACAATTTCGTGCACAGACATGTTCAGTCATCCCGCAGTTTGGTCAAGATTTTGTTATAAATACTGACCAAACAGGATGTCAGTATCAATCGACATACGACAGAACGCTTTCTAAAAAAAATGTTAAAATGTATTAATTAAAAGGCGTGATATGAATAAGGTTACGCACACGTACACGGCACAATATGCGGTAACATTATCTGGTAAATTATTACCAAAAGTTTTTCTATGCTTACGAGAACCAGCAGGTACATTTCGCCCTAGGGTACAGAAAACGGTAGATGAACTTACTAGTTTATATCAAAATGTAGTCGTCGTAAGCTCAAAGTCTGGGAAGCTTACGAAAAACCTTTACCAGATATTTTTAAAGAAAGTTTTATTTCCTTACGTTAACGGAAATAAGTTTTTATTATTAGTTGATTCCTGGGGGGGTCAAACGAATCCATTATTATACGACGAAATTTTTACAGACATACAGGGTGTAGAAACATGTAAATTAAAAATAATTCTCCCCAAATGTACATCTCTTTGTCAACCCTGTGATGTATATTTTTTCCGGCAAGTAAAACTTTTATAAAAAAAATTCAAAATTGCTCTTTCTTAATAGAAAATAGACGAGAAATTGCATCTCGTGAAGATGCAATTAAAATACATTCTATATTACACCACCAGAAAACATTGAATGATATGATAAAATACGCATGGTTTGCATCGAAATTATGCGAAGAAAGAACAGTTTTTTTGAATGGTAACCAGGTTTGCTTCCGTGTAGAAGAATTGAAAATCCCGTATATTTGTGGGAAATCTTCATTCATAAAATGTAATGTATACCGATTGAATTTATACTTTGTTCGTTTCTATGACAACTATCTTCCAAGAACTTGCATCGGTCGAAATATTTAAAAAAAATATTTATTTTTGTTTATGTTATTTATTATGTGTTATTTATTATGTATTGTTAGCAATGTACTTTTCTATTTTTAATTATTACTTATTTGTTAGATATATTATTTATTATGCATTGTTAGCTAAGTAGTTTATAATTTTTAATTATTGCATATTTGTTATATATAAATTGTTAATTATGTATCGTTTTCTATGTATTTTTTTATTAACAATTATTACCTATTTGTTAAATATATATTATTTATTATTTGTTATGTTTTTTCTTTTAAATAATTAATTATATTACATACGTAAGAATTGATTTAATTTTAATTTTTTAAATTTCAATCTCTTTGTATCTCCTTGTAAACAAAAAAAGATGAGAATCTTTTGACTCTGTGGACAGGGGCAGATTGATGGAGAGGCTGAAGGAAAAGGGAGTAAGGGGAAAGTTAGGGAGGATGATAGAAGTCATCTACAGGGAAACGAAGAATGAGATAATTACGGGGGAGGGGATCTCAGAAGGGTTCGCGACGGAAAGGGGGCTTAGACAAGGATGCCCGCTGAGCCCAACGCTCTTTAAACACTTGCGGTGGAAAGACGTGCTACGCACGTCGTTGGGCTATTGTTACATGAGAGTGTAAAACATGTCTTGTAGCGTTACACATTTCAAGTTGTTTTGAAAAGTATCACACCCTGCAAGATTATTAATAAATAAATTTAGTATTGATACAGATGTAATTTTATCCTTCTGACTCTTTATATTCTCTTCTGGAACCCACCCGCTGAACGCGCCGCGAAGTGATTCCCGCTCGATTGTTCTGGCACGCGCAACCGAGAATTTCTTTGCACCGCAAGTGGTTAATGTCTACTTAGACGATCTGGAGGAGCAGTGGGTAAGAAAGGGGTTGGAAAGCACGGCAATTAGGGGTAAAAAGATCCACTGCCACAAGTTCGCGGACGATGTAGCGATGGTAGCGGATGCAGGGGAGGGGCTGTGGGAAATGTTTCAGGAGCTGGAAAAGTACAGCGAGAAGTCGGGACTGAGAGTGAACACTCAAAAAACAAAGGTAATGGTGTATAGGAAGGGGAGGAGGGAGTAAAGAATCGGAGAGATGGAGCTTTAAGGGGAAGTAGGTAGAAATCGTCAGGGAGTACAAGTACCTAGGGTTCTGGCTTAACTCGAGGAACTCGTACGGAACCCATATCAGGAAAATGAAGAACAAGGCGATGAAGGCGATTAATACGATTTGGGGGGTGTGGAGGAGGGCAGCGCTGGAGAATTTAAAGGGGAGGCTGTACCTAATGGAGGCAGTAATCACAGCGGGTGCAATATATAGGGCGGATATCTGGGGGTGGGAGAGGTGGGAAGATATCGAAAGGATTCAGGGGAGGTACGTTAAAATGGCGCTGGAGGTAAATGCCAATACGTTAGAGTATATATGGGGAATAGAAGCGGGCAAGGTAAGTCTAAAGCTAGAGTCCAAAAAGAGGGCAGAAGACTACCTAATGGAGATTTTAAGGATAGGAGATGAAAGGTGGCCGAAAGTTTGTCTGAAGGAGGAGATTAGGGGGATCGTCAACGGGTATCAATCGGCGTGGGGACAGAAGCTGAAGAAGGCATTTGAGGAGGTGGGAAATGGGAAAGGAATAAGGTGGATGTTTGAGGGAAGGGGGCTAGGGGAGATAAGGAAAAAGCTGGAAGAAGGGAGAGTGAGAAGGGAGGAACAGTGTATGCAGAGATGGTGGGGGAGGATTGACAGATCAGGATTTTGTAGGGGGTACAGGGAGTGGAAGATCGGTTTAGGGTGCGAGGACTACTGGAGGAACAAGTAAAGCGGGAGATTGAAGGAGCAGTGGGCGAGGTTGAGATGCGGGAGTATATGAAGAACGAAGGGGAAAGGGTTCAAAAGCACGGGGTGCAGACTATGCGGAGGAGGGGAAGAAACATTGGAGCACATATGGGTGTGCAGGAGGGCGAAAGAGGTAATAGGGGGAAGATGGGTAGAGGAGATAGAAGGGTTAGGTCTGGTGGAGACTGAGGAGGGAATAAGAGTTAGGCTGGTGGGCCTACTAAAAAAGGAGCTGAATGTAGGGATGTGCGAGTATAGTAGGGAGTTTGAAAGGAGGGCTAGGGAGAACAAGAAGGGGGAACGGAGACTTGACTTATGGGGAGACTGGTAGCTGGTGGTAAGAGTTAAGCTAGGAGGGATAAAGCAATATTTGGCGCTAGAGGTGCTAGTTCAAATAAGTATTAGTGCCTTAGCAATACAAAATGAAGTACCAAAGGAAGCGGGGAGTAGGGCGAGGAGGGTTATAGAGTAGGAGAACAGTGCAATAAGCATAGCGATAGAATTAAGGATTAGTAATAAGCGTAGATTAAGTACGGATACACGGGACTTTCGTGTAGTGGGTGGATGTAAAAGGATGTAAAAATTTATACATGAATAAAAGCTATCTATCTATAACGAATAATAAATAATATATTACAAATAAGTGATAATTCTTCTTCTTCTTCTTCTTAATTTAGGACACTGTCCTGTATTTCTCCAACTTTTATTCTTTTTATTTTTACAACTCCTGCGATGAGGAGGTCCAAGCTTTCATACCATAGTTTTTAATGGTCTTCCCGGTAGCCTGCTCAAGAGAGTTTGGCAATCCGAGGCATTTTCGTTGGGTATGTGAGCATTTTCTTAGGTTTTACCCCCGGTAGGTTGCTAGCCTCTCCGAGTAGGAGTCGCGTCCTCGGAAAATATTACTGCCTTGCCTCTGAACTGCAATACATACCTGTACTGACGCAATTATAAATACATATTTGAAACTTGTTTCATCTGATATTTAGAGTTTGCGAAGCAAATGTCAACTCCAACTTATCACTCATTGGAGGAAGAACTAACTCTATACAGGAAACAAAATGACAGAGAAAGAGCAAACACAGGAGTCTGTTGGGATCCCAACATCTTCGAAATACCCCTTTATAGTGAATCAGACGAGTGTGAAGAACCTCGCAGGATGGGCATTGTCGCCGCTCATACAAGTGGGGGCACTATCCGGCAATTTAAGAAACATGCCATCTTCACAAGACAACGCATCTCTTCGTGGTTGCAAAAGCCAACAATATACATCTTGGGATTGCTTATCGCGTTCATATGTTGGTGGGTCTGTAATCGTGAAGAACAAGATACAAAAGGGAGTCCAACAAAAAAGAGTCCGCATACGAAACTTACAAGTGAGGGGAGACCTACCCACAGCCCAGGAACTGGAGGCGTTTCCAGGTCCTACGAGACGGTTGTGGAGATCGGGGGACCGGATATTCGTGAGGGATACCGGGAAGATGTTGACCAGGATGCAGTTTTCAAAACTGACTGCAGAAGTGGGACAGGAGAGTTGTGCCCCTTATTTAGCTGCTGGGGACGCTCACCCAGGAGGCTCCGCCGAAGTATTCACTGGCGGAGTGAAAACTAGGAGCGCAACTGACAATCCGGTTTTGGAGAACGGATATTATTACTCGGATACTTTACCAGTACGAGTGATCACGGTGGCGAATTTTCAATCTCGCGCAGAACAAGGCGCAAGCCCACCTTATTCTCCATTATATTTATCATACTTAGGTAGATTAAGTGACCCGGCTCAGACGGGTGTATTGGGTGCAACAATTAGGGGTCCAAATGTACGTGATTCAACAGCAATGACTGCATTGGCAAAAGCAATGTCCAGACGACCTGGCACCGTATATGAAATCGCCCCCATGGTTCGTAGCGCATGTGCGTTGTTAAGTATTTGCGCGGAGAACTATGAACTGGACCCAATATTATTAAGATTTGTTAGAAACGTTAATTTTAATACTAGAAATAATTCTATATTTATAAGTCAAAAAGCTGACTTTCCTTCCAGTCCATTGCTTATAACGGCAATGCCGTTGGATACATTCACTGCTTTGGCCAACAATTCATTCTACCATGCAACTGTTGATGGATTTGACTACGCAGGGCTCGACTCAGATTGGGTTGCAGTTCTTGTGAGCTCAAGAATGATTGGACAAAGCCATCTGTTAGCATATATTACATCATGGATGTCTTCAGAACTCTGGGCTGGAACTGTAAATTTTAGAGTCAGTGGTACTTCTAGGTTAGATGATAGTAATAATATAAGTGTAAATAATTCATATATACCGAGCGTCAACAGCGTACATATTCCTGGACCGACCAGGGTTGCGATTGTACTTGTTGACGAGACTCCCGATAACGTCGGAAGCCATCTGACAATACGTGGCACTGATGTGCCTATATGGAGAGGGAGACAAGTAGTGACGCCTGTAAACATCGGTGAGTTATGGGCACGGTTCTGGAACCACAATAATATAGCCGGTGCCTCTCGCGATTTGCTCATGGCACACGAGGAGATTTGTAACAAACTTGGCGTGGAGAATTCGTGTGACATGGCAGCATCTTTGTCAGCGGAGATGTATGGATCGCTCTATTCGGGAATGTCTCTCCCAAACATCGATAATACTTTAGAACCTGATTTTGGCGAAGCCCCTGGGGGTTCATGGACATACGATGGGTCCCGACTTGATAAGGTCGGAAGGATATTGTCAACAAAATTTAATTTAGACGACCCCCAAAAAGAACAGGCCCGCCGTAGGACCGTGGGTTATAATTTCTCAGCACTAACACCGAATCATTTGGCCCCAACTGGGATAGTCAAATCGAGATTTACTCTGGCGGATGGATGGTTACATGTGGGATGGGGATCTTTAAACCCCCTCTACTCTACTCCTGGATACAAGACGTCCACAATGTCGTCAGTGTATCGGGTTGGCACTTATTTTGGCCTAATTAATACACACTCTAGATCCCACTCTTTCAACGGACCATCATCATTCGCCCAGTGGATGCATATGCTGTCAACAGCCATATCATTCAGCTGTTCAGCTTTTCTCGGATTAAACGACCTGAGTCCTCGGGAATGGACCGGATTCGACGACAGATACAACAGGAACTGTAGGAGTGCCTTGCTATCGGAATTCAAGGATGATATATACCAGGGAACTGTTGTACACCACGACATAAGAGACATAGCCCAATCATGGCCTGAATGGGATGAGGATTTAATATCAGAGTACTTTGGCGTTAACCCATACGACAACGCTGACTGGCTAACATTTAGCCCGGTACCTTATCCTCAAACCCTAATTATATATCAAATAATAGAAAGCTAATATTAAATAAATAATATTTACATTATACATAATACATAATAAGTAACACGTATATATAAGAACATTTACAACAATTAATAATTTTTTAGATGTTAGACCCGATACATGTTTTCGGATGGTACTTTTATTTTAAATGCTTGTAATGTTTGTCTTTCGCATTATGTATGGGTTGTTCTTGGATTTTATCAGGCCTTTTTTTTTGAAAACTCACTGTTAAATAAAGAGAAATAAGAATTCTTTATTGTTAGTTTCTGTGTACACTTTACAATAGAGTAGATATCTATTTATTCTTATAATGTCCTAAATAAATACCCATATTTCGTTGTTCAGATATCTGATATTTTTTATAATAAAACAAAATGATAAATATCCAAATAAGATACCTAACAGAATCGAGAATCTTACCATTCTTATACAAAAACCGAAAGAAAAACATCTAAACCCGAAAAAGAAAAGTGTGCTTTACTCGTGATTTTTAGAAAAAGTAGTGATAAATTTTTATCTTAAAAATGGAAGTGTCTGCCAGTTCTACAAGCGATGTAAAGTCAATAGATGAATATACATCAAAATTACACTTAAAAGGTGCAACAGAATATGCAATAAATCATCTTCTTAAAGATAATCTAGTGACCAGAGAATCACCACAATCAATAACATCGGACATGATATAAATGGGAGAAAAAATTCATTGGCGAATAGTCGAACTGCTAATGAATTATAATTTGATTACTGATGAAGAGCTTCTACATAGAGATGAAACAGAAAAGGAAAATATTTTTCATGAAGTAGAAGAAACTAGTTCCAGAGACGAAGACTATACGCCGCGAAAAAAAAAACAAGTTTTCTGTCATTCCTATGGAAACAAAAATAAAAGTAGTTTCGCTTGCAGAGAAACATTCTAAATGGACTTTAAAAACTCTGCAGGAAAAAGGATACAAAAAATTAAAATAAAAAAAACATTTAAAAAAGTGGGAAGAAACAATTCTGTCGGAAGGTACTTCCTTTTAAAAGTAAAACTTTATTTATTCATAGACATACGATCGTTTTATAGAAGCTCGAAATAATAATCAGCTAGTAAGTAACTTTAACCATCACACCCTTGTAATTAAACTATTTTAAAAAATAAATAAAAGAATTAAATTTGGTAATACATATTTAATTTTATTGGACAGGTGACGACAAGAAATTTGTAAGAATTTGCTGTAAGTGCTGCTTGTCAATATCAATCAGAATCGTTTACATTTGCAGCATCAGATAGGTAAGTAGCAGGATTTACAAAAAAAACACGGAATCTCTCAAAGAAAAATAACGCGATATGTCATTGCAAAAGATTTTGTAACTATTGATGAGATAATAAGAGCAGCAGAACAGTTTCAATTAAACACTTCTTCAATCATCCCGCAGTTTCATCCGGATTTAATAATAAATACCGACCAAACTGGATGCCAATATCAATCCACCTACAATAGAACATTGGCAATAAAAAATTCCAAAAGTGTATTGGTCAAACTTCGCGATATGAATAAAGTTACCTATTCGTACACAGCACAATACTCAATTACAATGTCAGGAAAATTACTACCTCATGTATACCTTTGTTTAAGAGAACCCAAAGGTACATCTGGCTGTAGAGTTACAAAAACCGTACAAGAGCTAACAAAGGAAAGCAAAAATCTTATCGTCGTAAGCTCAAAGTTAGGCAAACTTACGACACACCTATACAAGACATTTTTACAAGATGTATCATGTCCTTACGTCGAAGGAAAAAAATTTTTATTAATAGTTGATTCGTGGAAATGCCAAACAAATCCCTCAATGTATGACGAAGTTTTCATCGACGAAGAGGGTGTGGAAACATGCAAATTAAAAGTAATTCCTCCCAAATGTACACCCATTTACCAACCTTGCGACGTATACTTTTATCGTCAAATGAAACTTTTCATTAAAAAACTACGAAATTGTTCTTTCCTATTAGAGAATAAACGAGAAATTTAATCTCGTGAAGATCCAATAAAAATACAGTCCCTAATACAACATCAGTTGTCTGCGCAAATATTTTGTAATATGATACAATATGCATGGTTTGCATCAAAACTATCAGAAGAAAGAACAATTTTTTCAAATGTAAAACAGGTTTGCTTCCCTGTGGAAGAATTAAAAACTGCATGTAAGTGTGAGTAATCATCATCTATAAAATGAAGCATGTGCAAATTGAATTTATGTTTTGTATGCTTTTATGATAAATACCATCCAAAAACATGTATTGGGTCTAACATCTAAAAAATTATTAACTGATGTAAATGTTATATATACGTGCTACTTATTATGTATTATTTATAATGTAAATTTTATTTATTTATTATTAGCTATGTATTATTTGATATATAATTATTACCTATTTGTTATATTTTATTTATTATTCGTCATATTTTTTATTTGTAATTATTAGTTATTTGTTATATTTTTTATTTTATTATTTATTACAAAAAAAAATTAAAGAATAAAAAAAAGTGTGGTAAATGATTTTATTTTTCGATTATGAAAGTTTCTTTTTTCCATTATTACAAAGAAAAGGTGATAATCGTCCTTCTGCTTTGGAATGCATTACTCCTATAAACTTAGGAATGTTCTTTATACTCTTATCTTATTGTTAAAGTATTGATATCCTAAGCAAACTTCCGTGCGCGTTTGTACTTTCAAGTCCTTGCTGACGGTCTATTCGTACTGTTTAAATAAGACTAGCAAGGGCCAAACATTATCGCTTTTTAAGCGATTTCCATCATATCGGTCTTCAACGATGCATAAGACTTTGCCCCATCGGTCGCTACAGATTATGTATTCGATAAACAAATTTTTATTCTTGGAGACTTACACATTATACCTCTGCACATTAGACATTACCATAGAGTTGCTGGCAACCTCGGAAACTTTGTTTCTATATAAATATTAACCATGGGAAAGACGGAAGGTAAAAGAATAGCCGAAATTTATATGAAGCTGCTAAGAATGCGTCATTTATAATGCTCAGTTTAAAACTAGACTTGATTAGAAGTGGACGCTTAAATATATTGTGAACACTGTGTGTATTTTTTTGCTTCAAATTCGTTTGTTATTTTGACAAAACTGTTATAAATAATGGAAAATTTATCATCAGCTGAGTTTTCACGGTACGTTAAAGTTTCAATATAAATGCTAGCAGTTATATGTACTAGATTTCTTTTATACGTTTACAAATGCTTATTTTATAATTATAAAATGAATAAATTAACAGATTGACGGTTGAAGAGAAGAATATTTATTTAAATGAGTTATTGGGAGATGATTCGGCTGTCGAGGATTACGCCTCAGATAGTGACGACGAGGACTACGTACCTATCAGAGACAGTTCAGAAGTCTCGGACTGCGAAGTACTATTATTCTGGTAAGTACTATTATTTTTACCAATATTTCTATATTCAAAAGTAATTGCGATTATATTATAATATTTTTATAATTTATATAATATTTCTGTGTTTAGTGGAAAATCATGAGAGTGAGGTTGAGTCAGACGAGGATGATGATGAGTTGACTGAAAGTGTTCCAACCAGTGGTGAATCGTTACAACTGACTACAACATTTACTGTTAAAGACAATACTATTTGATTTAAAACACCACCAATTCAACATCAAACTCCGACTCAAAATATTCTTCGGCAAAGATCTGGGCCACATAGAAGTACAGAGACTTTATCAATTAGTGAAACATTCAAAAGAGTTTTCACTATTGAAAAGGTTGATGGAATTGCTGGTTACACCAACAAGAAGGCAATTAATGTATGTAATTTATATAACAAGATAAATCTTACAAAAAAGCAATTGTCATGGAAAACTTTAACTTCTCAAGAGTTCTATTCATTCTTGGGAATTCTCATAATGTCAGGTGCAAATAATTCGAATACAGATCATTCAACAGATAAGTGGAAGTCAACTTCTCATCCATTATACAGAGCTGTTATGGGCATCAATAGACTTTGGAGTATAGTAAGATTTATTCGGTTTGATGATGCAAATACCCGTGAAGTACGTAAAAAAAGAGATATGGCAGCGCCGATCCGTGATATATGGACAATGTTGAATGCCAATTTATCAGCACTGTACAAACCAACAGAGTGTTTGACAGTCGATGAGCAACTTTACCCATACAAAGGGCGAACTAAATTCACCCAGTATATACCATCAAAGCCAGCAAAGTATGGAATTAAAGTATGGTGGATATGCGACGCAAAAAATTCCTATCCATTGAAAGGTCAAATTTACACCGGCAAATCAACAACTGGCCACGAAAAAAATTACGGTGAAAGAGTAGTAAAAGATTTAGCCGCCCAATATAAAGGATCCAGAAGGAATATTTTAATGGATAATTTTTTTACTACTCTACCTTTAGCAGAACATTTATTGTCACGGAACCTAACAATTGTAGGAACTTTGAAAAAAAAATAAAAATATATTCCAGTAAACATGCTAGCATCTATTCATCGTGAAGAATTATCTACGCCATTTGGGTTCCATGAAAAAGTAACTATATGTTTTTATGTTCCTAAAAGAAAATAAAGCTGTTATACTACTATCTACGATGCACTCAGATGCAGCAATTAGTAGCGAAGACAAAAAGAAGAAACCAGAAATTGTTCAGTATTATAATAAAACAAAAATTGGAGTCGATACAATGGATCAGATGTTGGGTCGTTACACAACCCACAGACGGACTAACCAAAGGCCTCTTGCATTTTTTTTTAATATTTTGGATGTTGCTAGTCTTGCAGGCTACATAATTCATTATGAAAATAATAAAATGATAATGAAAAAGACGAACGAGCGCAGATTATTCTTACGACAATTAAGTGAAGATTTATGTATGCAATTTATTGAAGCCCGATCTAAAAATATTCAAATTTTGAGACATTCCACCACTCGGCTTGCGATCGAAAGCATCTATGGAAAACCAATAAATTATACAAGCAAAGCAACAACATCAAAGGAGTCAGGCGAGTTTTCTCAAAAGACAGATTCTACTGGACGAAAAATTGTTGTAGGATCATGTTATATTTGTTATCAGAGTGTCGAAAAAAAAGAAGAAAAACGCAAAAATCATGCGATAAACATTCAAAAGCAATTATAAAATGTGACACATGTTTTCAAGAATAAAGTCAATATAGAAATATTTTATGTATAAATTATAATAAGTTTCATAATAAAATTTATTAAAAGTAAAATTAATTTGTTTATTTATATATAATTAATTATTTGTTATTCCTAGAGATAAGTTTAATTATTTATTATTTTGCAATTTTATAGACATATTAAGATCTTCCATATGGGTACCCGGGTACCACGGGTACTGAATAACTAGGTAAAAACTTTGACCTTCAAAATTACTAATTTTTTTGCATATTTAAAAATTTTTAAGAATATGGATCGATGTAAATTGACTTAAATAACGAGGATCTGAAAGGATTTTAGAATCTGTCGTTTAATACAAAAGTTATGTGAAAGTGAACAAGCAAAAGGGTATCCGGGTACCCGGGTATTGACATAAGGATTAACCCGATCAGCATCCGTTTTAAGGAGTACAGTCCAAAGCAAAAAAAAACTTGAATGATCGAAAGTAAAAAAAAATACAACATATTTTACATTTTAATTTTCATAAAATTAATAAAATATATTGTCGAAAGAAAGAAAGAAAAATGTAAATATATAAAACACTATTTTTAATAAATATAAACATGAAAAATTGAAGAAAAAAAATAAAAAAAACTGAACCTAAAAAGACTCGAACACGCAGCACCATGATTACTCGCTTGTGCCCTTAATCACTCGGCTATCGCCAGCTTGTGGTTACAATAGCAACACAAAGGTAGATATGAATATTCAGTTTTTTTTGCAATTTTTATCGGTAGATATCTCGAAAAGGATTGATTTTTCAGAGATACTCTAGCCGGTACGTGATATTACTAATCAACATCTACAAGTGTGTAAAGTTTCAAAAAATCTGAGGGTATACGCCTTGGCGGAGCCCTTTTTAGAAAAAGGACCAACGTGCATTATTTGAGTGAGAGATAATAGAAAGAACGATACAAACAGCGGATTGGAGGAGGAGAGAGGGCAGAGTGAGTGCATGTGCGAAAGTTAGGGAGATTAGAAGTGGGTTAAAAGAGTGGTTAGGAGGGAGGCAAAGGAGAAAGAGGTGGGAAAGGTGGCGGGAGGGTGAGAGGATAGTGAGAACGTGGAGGCAGAGGATAGGGGTGAAAGAATTGGAGATAAGAAGGTTGGAAGTGGATAGGAAATTAGTGAGGTTAGGAAGGCTATTGGCGGGGAGAGAGGAGCAGGGAGTAGAGGCGGCAGGAGCTGTTGGGAGCGACATCTGCGGCGTCGGGCGAAAGTGACATCGGCGAAGCGAGTTGGAGCGGCAGCTGTGGAGACGCGTGGAAGTGAAGAAGGTCAGGCTCTTGAAGTGAGGGTGTGTAGGGAAGGTTCGAAGGGTCCGTAAGCGGGGCAAGGAGGTGGGAAGGATGGACATAGAAAAGAAGAGAGGAAGGAAACCGAATGTGGAAAAGCTCGGAAGAGAGAGAAGTGCGAGCCGGGGTGGGACAATGGGAGTGGAGGAGTGTTGGAAGAGGCTGAAGGATAGTGAGGTGGCTGCAGAAGGGGTGTTTCAGAGAAGTGGGAAGACGGCTAGGTCACCAGGCCGGAGTGAAAGGGAAAAGAGTGAGGAGGAAAGTGTGGACAGGGTTTGTTTGGAGGAGTGGAAGATGGTTTTGAGGGAGGAGTGGAAAAAGGAGTTGGAAGGGTTGTTGCAAAGGGAAGCTGCTCTAAAAGACGAGGTTGTGGGGTTAAGGAGGGAGGTGGTTGATAGGGAGGAGAGGTGGAGGAATGAGAAGGAAGAGATGGAGAGAAGACTGGGAGAGCTAGAAGGGACGGGCAGATGTGAACGAGGTTAAAGGGGGAAGGAAGCAGAGGTAACAGATGGTGCTCGGCAGGTGCAAGAGGAGAGACGGGAAGGTGAGGAGGAGGTGATGATAGGGAGGAAGATGAAGGAAATGGAAGAGAAGATGGAGAGGAGAGAGAGGAAGGAGAGGAGAAAGAATGTGATAATGAAGAAGGTGAAGATAGAAAGGTCCGCGAGGGAGGCGGCGGAGAATATGTTGGGGAAGATTGGCACGGGGGTGAAGGTAGTAGAGGTGAGGGAGATTGGCAGGAGGAGAAAGCAAGGAGAGGAGACGATGTTAGAGGTGAAGCTGGAAAGTGTGGAGGGAAAAAGGGGAGGTGATGAGCAAGAAAGGAAAGCTACAAGGAAGAAGGGAATTTATAGGGGATGATTGGACATGGAAGGAGAGGAAGATGCAGTGGAGGTTAAGAGAGATAGGGAGTGAGGAAGCGGGAAGGGGAAAGAGGGTGAGATTAGGGTATGGTAAGTTGTTTATAAACGGAATGGTTTGGTTCTGTGATGAGGAGGGTGAGAAGTTGAGAGATGGTAGTGGAAGGGAGTGGGTGAAGGGATGGGAACAGGGAGCTGGAGGAAAAAACTAAGGAGACGGGAGGCGGAGGATAGGACGACAGGGAGTGGATGGAAGGTGGCGTTTTGGAATGTGGCTGGGGTGTGCAATAAGGATGTAGAATGCTGGAAGGAGATAGAGAAGTGGGATGTGATAGTGCTGATGGAAACGTGGCTGGAGGAAAAGGGATGGAAGAAGGTCAGGAGTAGGTTGCCGAAGGGATACAGTTGAACGAGGCAGGTGGCGGGGCGAAGGAGTAAAAAGGGAAGAAGAGTAGGGGGCATGATGATGGGAGTAGGGGGCATGATGATGGGAGTAGGGGGCATGATGATGGGAGTAAGGACGGAGCTGACGGT
Organism: Mischocyttarus mexicanus; assembly: GCA_023678845.1. Classification (NCBI taxonomy): domain Eukaryota; kingdom Metazoa; phylum Arthropoda; class Insecta; order Hymenoptera; family Vespidae; genus Mischocyttarus; species Mischocyttarus mexicanus. The sequence goes on from JACGTP010000479.1 coordinate 24,265, forward strand.
GGAAGAAGAGGAAGGAGAGGAAAGGCAGACAGAGGGTATAATGACGAGGGAGATCAAAGTGGGGGAAGAGAGGTGGGTGGTAGTGGCGGTATATGTGAGTGGGGACATGGAAGGGAAATTGGAGCAGATAAGAGAGTGGATGGAAGGAAAGGGGCGGGAAGGGAGTGTGATAATAGGGGGAGATTTTAATGCAAGGACAAGGGAGAGGGGGGAAGGGTGTTTGAGAGTGGGGAGAAGGGAGAGGTGGAAAGAAGAAGATCAAAGGACAAAAAGGTTAATAGGGAAAAGCAAAAGTTGACGAAGGTACTAGGAGAAGTGGAATGGGGGATTCTAAACGGTGGCATAAAGGGGGACGAGGAGGGGGAGTACACGTTCACAGGAGGGAGAGCAAGCACGGTCATAGACTATGTACTGGGGGATGAGAATACGAGAAGGGTATCGAAAGTTTAGTAGTGGGAGATAGGATTGAATCAGATCATCATCCGTTGGTGGTGACAATGAGGGGTGGCGAGAGGGAAAGGAGCCGTGGGTTGTTGGGGGGAGAAAAAGTCAGGCGAGAAAGGAAGGCAAGAAAGGTGGTCGGAGGAAATGAGGCAGGAGTTTCGTAGCAGGTTGGTGGATGTGAAAGTGGAGCAAGAGGGGGTTCAAGGAAGGGTGAAGGAGATAACAGAGAAGTTGAAGGAGGTGATCAAGGGAAGTGAAGGGAAGGGTGGGAGGGATAAGAGGCTGAGGAAGGATGGATGGTGGGACGAGGAATGCAGGGGCATGAAGGCGGAGGTTAGAAGGGAATTGAGGAGGTGGGGAGGTGGGGAAGGGGGAAAGGGACAAGAAAAGAGTTCGGAGAAAGGAAAGAGGAGTATAAGCGGCTGTGTGGAAGAAAAAAGGAAGAAAAAGAGAGGGCGACTAAGGAAGTAGAGGAGGCGAGGACGGAGCAGAAAGTATGGGAGATAGTGAATAGGGGAAGAAAAAAGAGAAGGAGGGGGAATGAAGAGATTAGTGAGGAGGAGTGGAAAGAACATTTTATGAGGTTGTTAGGAGGGGTGGAGGGAAGAGTGAAATTGGGAGTAGAAAGAAGGGGAAGAGAAGAAATGGAGGAAGAGATAGGCTGGGGAGAAATAATTGAGGTAGTGGGGAAAATGAAGGAAGAGAAAGCAGCAGAGGGATATGGGGTTCCGAATGAAGCATGGAAGTGCGGGGGGCAGGCGGGGTTGGGGATGGCGTGGGACATGTGTAGGAGGGTGTGGAGAGGAGAGGGATGGCCAGAGAGTTGGAAGGAAGGGATAATTGCTCCGATTGTTAAAAAGGGTGAAGGGGAAAGGGTAGAAGAATATAGGGGCATAACGTTGATGCCGTCGCTGTATAAGGTGTATGCAGCGGTCCTGGCCAGAAGGTTGGAAGTGGAAGTGGAACGAGGGGGGGATGATGCCGCCGAATCAGACGGGCTTCAGGAGGGGGGTGGGGACAATAGACAATATATATGTCCTCAACTACTTGGTGGGTAGGCAGGTGGCGAAGGTGAGGGGGAAATTGATCGCGGTGTTTGTAAATCTGAAGGCTGCGTTTGATTCGGTGGACAGGGAAGTGCTACTGGGGGCGATGGAGAAGAGGGGAATAAGGTTGGGTCTGAGAGAGAGGGTGAAAGAGGTGTATAGGGAGACGATAAGTAGGGTAAGGGTGGGGGGAGAGGTCAGAGAAGGGTTCTGGACAGCAAAAGGAGTGAGGCAGGGGTGTCCGATGAGCCCGATACTCTTCAATTAGCTGACGGCGGATTTGGAGGAAGAAATGAGGATGGGAAGTTGGGGGGGGGGAGGGTGAGGGTAGGAGACCGAAGGGTGTGTACGCTGGCATACGCGGATGATGTGGTGATGCTCGCGGAAAGAAAGGAGGAAATGGAGAGTATGCTGAGAAGGTTGGAGGGGTATCTGAACAGGAAGAAGCTGGTGGTAAACGTTGATAAGACGACAGTGCTCAGGTTTAGGAAGGGGGGAGAAAAGAGCGTAGAAGTAGAGTGGAAGTGGAAAGGCAAAGGAATTGAGGAGGTGAGGGAATTTAAGTACTTAGGGTACTTATTTAAGAGAAATGGAGGACAGGAAACGCAGGTGAGGGACAGGATGAAGAAGGCTGCGATAGTAATGAGGCAGGTGTGGGGGATAGGGAAGAGGAAATTTGGGAAGGAGTGGAAAAGAAGGATGTGGTTATTCGACACGCTGGTGTGGACAGTGATGGGATACGAGGCTGAGATATGACGGTGGGAGGAGAGAGAGGAGATGGAAGGGGTGCAGGAGAGGTTTATAAGATGGTCGTTGAGGGTAGACTGGAGAACACCAGGGTATATGAACAGGGAGGAGGTGAAAAGGGATAAGATCAGGACAAGAGCGACGAGGAGAGCGTGGTTTTTTGAAAAGAGGCTGGAAAGGGGGGAGGGGAGTGAATTGGCGAGAGCTTGTTTGGCAGAAGCTAAAGAGAGGAGAAGGGAGGGGGGATAGAGCTGTCGAAATGGGAGGAGGGGAGATGAAGATTTATGGACTGGGTGGTGCGGGAAGGGAAGAGGGAGGGAGAGGAGGGTTGGGAAGAGGTGGAAAGGTTGGATAGGATGCAGCAGGAGGAGGAAAGGTGGATTCGGGCGTTAGAGTCGAGGTATAATGTGTGGTTTAAGGAGGTGAGGGTGGAGGGATTACCGAAGTACTGAGAGGGGTAGAGAAGTGAAGAGGGAAGAAGGAGGATAGCGAGCTACAGATTAGGGAATGAGATGAAAGAAGGAAGATACTAGGAGGAGAGAGAGGAAAGGTTGTGTAGGGTATGTAGATGGGAGGTGGAATCGTGGGAGCACGTGCTGGAGGGTTGTGCAAGGAAGGGGAAGAAAGTAGAAGGGGCAGGGCTGGTGGAGAGAGTTAGGGAAATTCTGGACGAGGGGGGTGGGGGAGAGAAGCGGATGAAGGAGCTGGAGAGCATGAGGAAAGGAGAGGATTATCAGGGAATAAAGGAACTCGGCTAATGATGGAAGTCGATGAGGAGTGAGTTGGAGAGGGAGAGGTGCAATTAGGTAAAGGTTGGTGGTGAGGAATAGGAGGAAGAGGAAGGGAGGAGGAGAGGAAGGGTGGATGGGGCGGGCTAGGATAGGTGAATTGTGATTAGTGAATTATTTGTGATGTAGGACTAAGTTAGGTTAAGTAGGTTAAGGAAATGTGTAAATGATGTAACCCTTTGGGGATCGGAAATAAACATACAATACGGTACAAGGAGCGCTGACTATATACGATTTAGAACCAAAGAATTGTTATTTAAAAAAAAAATTGTTAATTATACTTATCAGCAAAAGGGTAACATAATTAAAATTATTGTTTCATCAAATAAACAAGTTTATTTAATCTTTCGACCGTATAAAATTTCAAAGGAAAGATAGGAAATAAGCATAACATACTTGAAAATATTAAAAAACAAAATTAGTAACGAACGTAACTTGAACAGGCAAAACCACGGTTACGAGCCTGCATACTTGCCCCTTTGGCTACCGGTGATTTATGTTGACTTAAGAAATAAATAGGTATATATGCGTGTTCAATTATTTATTTAAACTTTATCGGCCGATATCTCGAAATCGATTGGTTTGCAACGGACGGTCATTCGTCCTAATAAATAGTACTAATTAAGATCTACGAGTTGTGTGCAATTTTAAGCAAAATCTAGATCTAAATTACGGAAAGAAGTCCGTGTTAGAGACTGTGCTACCGTAAAGAAGTCTCTGTCAGAACTCGATATAATAAATATGACAAAGAAGTGTTTTCTTTTTATACACCAGTCAATTATTATTTCTATTTTCCAACAGCCCTGAAAAAAAAGATACAAATAATAAAATTTACTTTAAAATTTTTGAAGTTATACTTCTTTTGGTGCGTTTTTATGTGACGAAAATTTCACCAAGCGTCATATCCGCTTGTGGACTATTTGTGTATTGTGTTCATTAAAAACACGTGTTCAGTGTATCGATACTAATAAAAATTATTTATGTGCTTATTAAATACATATAATAGAGTCTGAAACTGAATATTGATAAATTAAATTTTAATCTTTTGATGGTTGTGTGTATTAGATATATAAACATTATCAATTATAAAATTTATTAAGTATGTTAGTTTTTTTGAGGTAAATTGTACGTATTGTAAACATCAAGTTTTGATCATCCTGTATTTCCTTTCTTACGGGAGGATGCACGTTCGTCGTGTATAACGTCTGCATGAGTGAGTGTGTAGCATAGCATCAGGTAGCGTGTATGCGTGGAGAAAGAAAGTTGAATAAAACAGTTAAAAGAAACTGTTAGCGAAGCCGAGGATGTGTGAGTGCGTGCCGATGTTTACTTAAGATATTGGGCATCGATAATCTAAGGACAAGAGTTTAAGAATATTCTCTTTGTGCCAAGCGTTGGTGTGACACATACAAGAGAGACTACCGTTATGCTTTTGTCCCGGAAGCGTAAATAAATGCCCCTTCACATTCAGAAAAATTCACTACAATTAGTTCTTAATATATCTAAACTATAGACATAAAAAGACAAGTAGCAACCAACGAAACATAAGATATTTGATTTTTTACACAAACTTTTTCACTATTTTAATATTTTCATAAAATATATTTTTTTAATTTTTTATTTTCATTATTTAAATTAAAATTTAATAAAAATTTTCTTAAATTTACTACAACGTTATTAATAAAAAATTAAATTATTTAATACTAAAATTTGAAAACATTACATTTAATTAAAAAATTAAAAATTAATTTATTTAATCTTAAATATTTTAATAATAATATTATTCAATTTATTGTAAAGAAATTATTTCATTTAAACTAAACTTTTTTATAGGTAATAATACTTTCCAATATTTTAACTATGTTATGACTTATTTCACTTAAACAAAAGTAATGAGAAATTTGCACTTATCTTACTTAACTTTTAAAATAATGAATTAATTAAATTTACTATATAATCATCAACTATTAAACATTCTTTATTTTCATTATTATGAGAGATTACAGAATCGCTGCGCGATAGTGCGCGTTCATATAAGTGTGAAAGTAACCTAGCCTCAGCAAAGTGTGTGTGTGAACGTGTAAGAGTATGAGTATGAAAAGACGATTGAAAAACAAAATAAAAAAAGGTCTACGGTTTGTAGTGTAAGCGCTAAGTGATCGACAAAGAAATGATATGATATATATATTTATTCTCCCCAAAATGGAGAGAAAAAAAAAATGTTGGTAAAGAAAATTCGTAATAAACGGTCGAATATGGAGATTGTAATACATTGAAAAATAAACTGTTAACACGTTATACCCCGTTTTTTCGATATTCGTCCCTCGAATTATTTACAACTATAAAATAAAAGTTCATAATTTAATTAAAAATCTTTTATTTTCATGATATTTTTTTCTTTAATTTTAAATACTTAAAAAAAAATTGTAACCAAATAAACTTCTAAAAACTATATTTTAAAATGAACTATACTATTTTTTGAAAAAATTAAATTTTTACTTAATACAATTTTTTATACAGTGTAACGTCCCAAAATACGAAAGTTTAAAAGAATTGTTGCTAAGCCTGTTTTAGCCTTTTTGCATTCACAGAGTTTAGTCCAGACCGGGCAAGTTCGTTTTTCCAAAGTTTAAATAACGATAAATGAAAGACGTTTTAATAATGTATTATATGGATTTGTTTAATGTAATTTGATTAATAATAAAAGAATAAAAAAAAAAATTTTCTACGTACATATATAAGCAACTGTTGGCACAATATGGCCGAAAATTTCTGGTTTTACATTCTTTAATAAAATTCTTACAATTAGTACTCACAGTGACGAAGAATAGATTTGATGTTTAGAAACTTATCTAAAATCGCTCGGTCGCAATGCCTTGATCGGAAAAGCCAGCGCATCATGGAAGCTTAGGCGANGTTTTAATAATGTATTATATGGATTTGTTTAATGTAATTTGATTAATAATAAAAGAATAAAAAAAAAAAATTTTCTACATACATATATAAGCAACTGTTGGCACAATATGGCCGAAAATTTCTGGTTTTACATTCTTTAATAAAATTCTTACAATTAGTACTCACAGTGACGAAGAATAAATTTGATGTTTAGAAACTTATCTACAATCGCTCGGTCGCAATGCCTTGATCGGAAAAGCCAGCGCATCATGGAAGCTTAGGCGACTAGCATGGCTCAATGATTTCGTCACACCTGTCTAGCTGCGATCGGATCTGCCTTCGATGTTTGTTAACGTAGTCAAAAGAACTTTTTTATAAATCGAAAGTGAGACGAAAGAGAAGTTAAATTCGGTAAAAGTTAAGTACCAATAAGCAAAAAAAATTAAAAACTAAAGGTGATCACCCCCTTCTAGCCAAAAAGAGAAAAACGAATAACAAATTATCCAAACAACGAGAAGACCAGCAAGTAAATGCTATACGAGAACCTCTATTCTCTCGTTTTTATAATCTAAAAAGCATCTCTGGAGGGGATGACATAGGTCCCACTATCTAACGGCAGTCAGCACAAGCTTTCTATAATCGCTACCCAATCACAGAACTTTACGTCTCTTTATACATCAAGCACTCTTAATTTTTGTATAGCTTCACGATTCTATCTCTAATACAGTAGAATGCGTTTATAATGACATCGAAGGCTAATGACAAACATGTTTTACTAAGCGGACGTTATACACAGCATATTCGTAGAAAAAAAACAACTTCCTGTTTTGGTTAGGTGCATATGTATTTAGTTTAATAGAGAGAAAAACAGCATAATTAAAACATAATAAAAATTTGATATAATATGTACATTACACATTTTTTCAATATTTTTACATAAAAAATCACTAATTTTTTCCTACTTTTGTTTTTCCTTTACATTGTAATAACAGTTTTAACACGATTGTGTAAAGAAGACAGTTCCCTGGTCAAATTATCATGTTCGATATTGCTATGAAC
>JACGTP010000482.1:0-5000 GCA_023678845.1 Mischocyttarus mexicanus
TAATATTATTCTTCTTCTTCTTCTTTCTCCTTCTTCTTTATTTCAAATTTGTGATAGGAATTCTACTAACGTAGTAAGATTTTGTATAAGAAATGAAAGACGAGCAATATTAATGACTTTTAATTTTAATTACAATATGCAGAATTGTGTTTTTTTTTTTGTTTTGTTTTGTTTTTGTATTGTTCTTTATCCGCTACAAACATCGACATCTAGCCTGAACTATTTTGGAACAGCAGTCCGGTCTATACACACACAATTTATACTTCCTCTTTCTCTCTTTCTCTCTCTCTCTTTCTTTCTTTCTTTCTTTCTTTCTTTCTTTTCACCTTTGCCGTTCCCTTTTCTCATTCTCACTCTCACACACTCGATCATTCTCTCTCTCTCTCTCTTTTTCTCTCTCTCTTTAGTTCACAGAATTATAAAAAATATTAAATTACGAACAAAACGATAGAGACAAAAATGATTCCTTCCTTCCTTCCTACATTTTATTCGTCACGTTATTTTCAATTGTTTCTTGTGTTAGTGTTAGTGTTTGTTTCTATGTGAGTATTAATTTTTCTTTTATTTATTAATTGTTTATCTCCCACTTTGATTATTATTCGTAGTAATTAATTACTCAATATTTTTTTTTGTCTCACTCACTCTCTCTCTCTCTCTCTCTCTCTCTCTTTCTCCCTTTTTTTTTCTTATTCTTCCTTTCCTCCCTCTTCACCACTTCATCCACTTTGTCCATCGTCGTCCGTGAACTAATCGATTATTATGTAATAACGCTATTCCCATTATTATTATTAACATTAAGGCATTACATATTATTTATAAATTTACCTTGTCTTACGCCGCCATTTTCACCTTTCTTTATTTTTTTTCTTTTCTTTATTTTCTTTTCCCTAGCAGTTTTATTATTTTTATTTTCATTTTCCTCAAATCGCAACGATTTTTTGTCATGTTAATTTGACGCAGCGAACAGTTCCTAAAATTCGTACAGTTTTTATTTATTTATTTATTTATTTATTTATTTTTAAATTAAATAAGATCTATACGCTTAAAATAAAATGACGCGTGAGATCGCTCGGTTGCAATAATAGTTCAGGCCTTGTAATTACAAAACAAGGGGGAAAAAAAAAATTAATATTTAAAGATGAAAAAGATGGAAAAATGAATACAAATAAAATTTAAAAAAAACCACAGAGAAAAACAAAGAGCACTTTTTTCTAAATCATATTTCCAAATACGTCTACCAATGATATACGAAAGGTAATAAAAATTTTGTATCTTTATCGAAAAAATAGAAAGATACTTATTTTCTCCTTCTTATTTTCTTCCCTTTCTCTATACTTTACTTCCAATTAGATCAAATATTTGTAAAAAGCATTGGAACGGGTGTAAAAAGAAAAAATATTATTTGCACGTATATATTAACACGCACACATATACACACACATACAAACACATACATACATACATATTTGTAAAAACGCGAAACGACACATTGATAGGTTGACAAATTATTTGAAATAAAATAAGAAATAATACAACGAATTTATATATATATGTATTTCTTTTTTTTTTTCTTTTTTGTCGATGCCATTTAGTATCAACAAAAAAATAAAATACAATAGAATAAAACAAAAATTAATAATTAAAAATTAAAAATTAAAAATTAAAATAAAACGTAAAATTAGAAAATAATCCAAGGTAAAGCTTTTTATTCTTAATTTCTTTCATTCCTAATTACTTTCATACTAATCACTTTCACATATATATATTCTTATTCTCTCTCTCTCTCTTTCTCTCTCTCTCTCTCGCTGTATACACAAACACAGTTTAAAAATTGTTTAACTAATTATCGCACTGTCAATAAATTAGACACATTTGTCGAGGCAACATAGTTTCTTATTATTCTTTTTTTATTTTCCTTTTCTTTTTCTATCTTTGCACAGACAGACAGACAGACAGGTAGGCAGGCAGACAGGCAGACAGGTGGGCAGGCAGGCAGGTAATGCAGGCAGGCAAGTTCACGAACGAAAGAAAATTGAAAAATTTCGGAACAATACCTACACGTAAAGTTTTGTTTTGTTTGTTTATCTATTTGTTTGTTGGTTCTTTTTTCTTTTTACCTTTCTTTTATTATTCAGAACACTTCTATTTAACGAAAAACGTTCTCTCATTTTCATTTTCACCTTTACTTTCACACATTTATTTATTTATTTTTTTTCTCTCTCTCTCTCTCTTCTTCTCTTTCTCTTTCCTGTAATTAAAATCTAATTTATCGTAGTTATCACTGATTATTTTCTTTAACGAAAGATCGAATTGTTATGCAATGAATTTTTATAAAAAATAATTTGTTTAAATAAAATAAGAAGATCAAGAGAGAGATATATATTATTATTAATAATAATAATAATAATAATAACAACAACAATAATAATAATAATGAAGAAGAAAAAAAGAAACAATTAATTGAACAATAGCTAATAAAATTTTCACACGATTCGTCCTATAATGCGACGATAAAACAAAATAATTTCTTTTAATTTCAACTTAAAAATGATCAAAAAAAAAATAAAACAATAATAACGAAAACACGAAGAAGAAGAAGAAAATGAGGAGGAGAGAAAAAATTACAACATTGCAAATTAATCGAAAAAGTTAAAAGAAAAATTAATAATTCGTTGGTATGCTGTTTCTTAATTTGTTTTTTTTTTTTTTTTTATATATAAAGAACCAGCAGACATATGGGATTTAAAAATTAAGGAGGCCCAAGAGGGAGGATATAATCTGTCAGATTATTAAAAACCTTTTCCGTTCCTATTTTTACACGTTGATCTTACATTTTTAATCATCCTACTCTTCTCGTTATAATATTTAAAATAATATTAAAACCCGAAGAGGATAGTTATTCTATATTTCATTCATCCTTACTAATTCCTTCATGGAAAACACTATGAAAACATTTTTGATAATAATCCATAATAAAATACTAATTCCGTTCTACAGCAATTGCCAAATGTAATTAAACTCAAAAAATAAAATTCACCTGAATTTTTATATAATAATAATAATAATAATATTAATAATAATAATATAATAACAATAATAATAATACTAATAATAATAATAATAATAATAATAATCATTGTAATCATCATGATCATTGATTAATAAATCGTGAAATTAAACATCACTGAACGAGACACAATAATAAATTAATCTCTTAATTATTATGTTAAAATCTCAATTATTCGAATGTAATTATTTCTAAAAATTGTCCCTTTTCTCTTTTACTTTCTTCTATCAACACCAATATTTTTTTTTTCATTCATGTACCGAGTGCTCTACATATTTGTGTATTTGTGTATTTGTATACGTGTATGTGTGTCGAATGTAATTATTTTTTTTTTAAACATACACTTTCGGATTATAATTTATAGAAAATAGCGATAGAGGTACAGTGAGACGAGTGCAGAGCGATATTTGTTTGTTTGTTTGTTTTTTTTTTTGGTTCCATCCTTTCTATACATTGCATCTATGCGATAAACAACAAAGATTTTTATTTACGCTGCACGTTCTTCATTATGCACATTTTCTTTTTTTTTTTGTTTTTTTTTGACTTTTTTATCTTTTTCATTATTTTTCTTTTTATTTTCATTTTATTTTATTCAATCTCTCAGAGAAACATTGGCATTACGTGTGTGTTTGTGTGTGTGTATATGTTTTCATGTTTCAGATAATATTTCTGTGTCATTTATATCAAGTGTATCGTCATTATCATTATCATTATTATCATCATCATCATCATCATCATTATTATCATCACCATAATCATTTCATTCTTCTCTATTCATTCATTATTTTAATTACTAATAAGAATAATCTTTTTAATTTTTTCTTCATCACTTTTTTAATTACACGCAACACGTGTATTCGTTTTAAGATTGGATTAATAATAATTAGATTAAAATAAAAATTAAAATTATAGAGAAATAGAAATTAAAAGGCAAGATAAAATAAGATAAGATAAAAAAATAATTTTAACGGAGAATTGTTTATAAAAAAAAAGAGAGAACATGCAACAGAGAGAGACAAACTGTAACTTTGTCTCGTATATTCTCTTTTCTTTTTTTTTTTTTGTGCTTCCGAAGAGAGAGTCGAAAGGTTTTTATTTCTTTCGATTGAATATTCCAAATTTTATACAACCAACAATCAACAATTAACAATCAACAACACAACTCAATCCAACACACACACACACACACACACACCTTTGCCAATTTTGATCGTGTGAGGTTGAGTCGTGTTATTTATTTTTAATTGCATTAATCCAATTTTATTCTTACTTTTCTCTTCCTTCTTCTCTTTCTTTTTCTTTTTTTCCCCTATGAGAAGAGAGAATGTGCACAGACTGAAGAGAACGGCGGCCAAGTTTGTTCGTTTGTTTGTTTGTTTGTTTGTTTGTTTGTTTGTTCGTTTCTTTTCATTTTACTTCAATCGAATATAGTTTTCATTCAATTTTTATCTTCATTCCATCTCATTAAATTACATTCGTAAAATGTGTCATCATAATTTGTGTTTGTTTCCCCTCCTACCACTTGTTTTCGTAAATTCCTTTCGTCAAGATTAAAAGAGAAAGAAAGAATACGGTATAGGAAGAACGGATTGATATTAATTCTTTGATAAAGATTTTCTTTCTTTGTTTTTTTTCCCCTTTTAATTATTCTAATAGAAATAAAAAACGAAAAAAACAAAAAAAAGAATTAATAAAACCGATTGCGAGAAACACAGTGGTGCGTGTTGATATTAAACAACGGCTTTTTAATAAACATTATAAAAAACAAATAAATGGAATTGAAAAGGCAATTTTGGAAGACGAGTATTCTTTCGTTTTCATTGTTTTTTTTTTTTGAAAACCACCAATCGAGCTCGCGAATTAAAAAAAAAAAAGTTGGTACAAATTATTGAGAATTTATTTTCGTCAGAGACAATGTACTCGGATTTGCAAA
>JACGTP010000482.1:10000-17104 GCA_023678845.1 Mischocyttarus mexicanus
ATCCTTGAAATATTAGATTAGCCAAGAAATAAATAACACAAAACACTATTGATCCATTGAAATAAAATGAAAAATATATAATCGTCGTAAAAATTCCTTTTGTGATTTATTCTTATAAAAAAAACATCTCATCTTTTTGAATCGTCTTTAAGATTTGGTATGAACTCTTTGGACATAATCCAATATTTTACTTTTTTTTTTTGTAGAAATGAAAGATATAATGGAATGGTATAAAAGTTGAGTGGTCTTGAGAAAAATAAAAAAAAGAAAAAAAATAGAAAAGAATTAGAAATGTACCTTGACAAATATGTTGAGACTACGATCGTCCGCGTTCCAGCTATGATGAACTTGAGTTTCCCGCGATGCGGGCGGCATATCGAGGAGAACATCGAGACGAGCTGGCCTAGACAAGTCTTGTGCCAACTCCCGAGGTACAACTGGTTTGTACGCCACTGCGCCGCCACCACCAACACCAATTCCGTTTCCAGTTCCAGCTCCGCTCTCGCGCGTCACGCTCTTCACGCCGCCTAAATATCCCACACCCAAGTGGAAACATAGAAAAAACCAAATAGAAAGAGATTAAAATAATATCAACAACAACAATAATAATAATAATAACGAAAGAATTGTTTTTTACAATCAACGAAATCCATCATAGAATACAAAAATTAGTATTAAATCTTGCGCTAAATTACAATTCTTCAAGGAAATCAAATATGGTTTCAGATAATCCAAAAAACTATTAATAATATTCTTCACAACCTCCTTTTTCTGGACTTGAAAAAAAACAAAGAAATTCTATGAAAATTCATTCATTCCAAAATGAAATCTGATTTTAAAAAGAATCGGGATCTTTATCGTTTAGAAATTTTCGTAGTTTTTCGACTGTGGTTCTTCTTATTAAGAATTCAGATGGTGTCTCGTGCGGGATACCTGCCGGCAACGCATCTTGATCATGATATACCAACGAAAAAATAGACAGAAGGAAAGGAAAAAAAAAGGAGAAGAAAAAGAAGAGGGAGAGATTTGCCAGGAGAAGAAGAAAAGAAAAGAAAAGAAAAGAAAAAAAAAAACACAGTCAAACGAGAGGGAATAAGAAAAATAATGGGGCAGACGGAAGAAGGAGGAAGAAGGTTTCCAGCGAGACGGTGGTGTAGGGCTTGGGTAAAAAAGTTTTTGGAAGGTTTCTTTGGTAAGGGTCCGTAGGTTGGTTCTCCGGAGCACACCGATCCATATCCTTGGTTTGTAGTTTATTTGCTTGGGCAGCTGTTCCTGTGTTCAGCGGGTACGCGATGAGGGGTTCTGGAAAAGACCGTGAGGATTTGAAAGGATTTCTCCCTGATGGTAGAGAACGAACGGGCACTAATAGAAAGAGGTCCTTGGCCCTTTCACGGCCATACACCACTATCGAAACAGAAAGAAAACGAAATTTGGAGAGGGAGACAGGGAAAGAGAGACCCTGGGGGCTCTCTCTCTCTCTCGTTCAACACGTCCCTGAGTCTCCTTTCTTTCTTTTTTTTTCTTTCCTTCCTTCTTTTTTTAGGGCGTCGGTACCTTTTCAAAGCTTCACACAAGCAGACCACGTACAATACGATACTCGATCGTAAATTTCACGTGCTCGAAGTCGAGAGACGACCACAGATTAACGCGATGAGGTATCGTAAATTTGAGAATAGAAACAGGATCGTAATTAGGATCAATTTTTCCTTACTTTGGAGGTATCGATCATTAACATTATTACATTTACAAAACTGTAACGTCTTTTGAAGAATTTTTATTAGCCTAGATTTTATATTAACTTAGCAGTTATATCAGAACTTTTGGATTTACTCGTAGTTTAGTTTAAGGTATTCATCGTGTTAACCAATTCTAACAATGTTGACACACTACACAACACGCCAGCCATGTTTCTGATGTTTTCCAATAAATCCTATCGATTCTCGTTTATGCTATCTTTAAAAGATCAAATCCATTCAACTTTACAAATAGTTGAAAAAGAAAAAAGAGAATAAAAAGGACTTAACGATAATTTAAAAAAAAAAAATTCCAATTGGATATAGAACTGGGAATGAACTTCTTCGAGAGTCCCAACCCTTTCTTCTGGAAAAAGGGTCTCGCCGGTATTGGTCTCTCGGACGAGAAACCTGTTCAAGTATCTACCTGAACAGGTAGTTAAACTCTGAAATAGGTAGACCTTGACCTTGCGAGTTGGAACTCGCAACGACGACGGAGAGAACGTAGAACAAACTTGGAAGAATTGATATCTCTTCAAAGATCTACAATCCAATCTCTTGAAAATAATTTTTAAACAAGGATAAAAACAAAAATACTCTTGAATTGGATATTGTTGGGAAATGGGAATAATGACTCACAAGTTTATAGAAAAGAGAAACACACTTTTCTATATTTTATTATAACAAACCTAGCCAGAGAGACGTCTTTACGCTAGTACGATTGCTAAGGATGTAAGCAAACAAAAAGAAGAAAGGAAAAAGAAGAACGATGAAAAACAAAAGACATGCAACTGCGTCTAAGCGCATAAGTAAATAAACATTAGGTTGCTATGTTTACACATTTCGATTACAATCTCGTATAGGGATTCTACAAAGTAATAGAATTGAATACAAGAGAACCTTAACGTCCAATCCAACAGATATAAACGAATGGGATGGGGGGTGGAGGGGGTGTTTGGAAGAAGTTCACTTAAAATATAAGCTAAGAATAATTCGAATGAAAAGAGAAACAACGTGAAACACCCAAATGTGGTGTGTGTATGTTTTCTGAATAAGTGGGCCACGGGGTTTAAACTCCCCATAAACTAGATTCTCTCTTTATAAGAGAGATTATCTCTCGTTTTAGTATTGGTCTTGTTAAAGAGACCGAGGCTAACCTGAAATCTTTTGGCCCATGTTCATGCCCCGATGATGGGAGCGATGGTGTGGGTGATGCCGGTGATGATGCGGGTGGTGTCGGTGCTCGGTGCACTGCTTGCCCGCCGGCAGCCTGTGCCTGTGGTGCCTGGTGCCGCCGGTGGTAGTGGTGGTGGTCGTCGTGGTGGTGGTTGTTGTCGTGCTGGTGAGATGATGGTGATGGTGATGGTGGTGATGGTAGTGGTGGTGATGGCCGGTGGTCGGTGGTGCAGCAGGCACCGTGCCACCGTCGATTCCTGCTCCTCCTCCTCCTCCTCCTCCTCCTCCTCCTCCAACCCCACCTCCTCCTCCCCCACCGCCTCCTCCTCCTCCTCCACCACCGCCTCCTCCACCTCCTCCACCACCTCCTCCGGTACCACCAGTCGCGCCGTTTCCGCGGCTACCGCCCCCGCTCACGCAACGATTCACTTTGTACCTGCAATGCGAACAGAAGCACCCGATTAATTCGTCTCTCTCTCTCACTCTCTCTCTCTCTTTCTCTATGTACATATACGTATTATGTTTGTATTTCTTCTATGTATATATGGCTAGGATATTGTGCGTGTTCCCCATCCCCATCCCCTTCCCCTTCCCCGACCCAGAGTTTTCGTGCCAGGAATCATCGACGAGGTCGATGGTCGATGTAATTCGTTGTTAAACTTCTAACACAATAGCTAGTTTCTTTAAGATACTACCTAGACTTTTAGGATACTTATTATTATTTTTTTTTTTTCATGGAATTATTTTACTATAAGGGGGTTTCTTTTTTTAATTTATTTGGAAAGTCACGATAACTGTGACGTTACATTTTTCTGATAGAAGTCATATTTTTTTAAGGTCCAATGAACTTGATAATATTTCTTTTTCTATTACCAATTTTGTATGGTTTTAGTATTTTGATTTATTTGGCTACCACGAGTTAAAAAAGAATAAATTTAAAATCGTCTCTTCTTTCAAGGACCGTCTGAACATTTGTTTGAACATTTGTCTGAACAGTTTGTCTTCTTTTTGAATTTTTGTTGATTATAATTTGAGGTTTGGTAATATTTGAAAATATATAGTTCGTCTATATTCATCGACACAAAATATTTCTTTCAAATATCTTCTTTCCTTTGTTCGGTATTTTTTTTTTCATCCCTTTTATTTTCTTCTTCTTTTTCTGTTAGATCGTATTACGAAACGTAATTGGATCGCTTGTGGTGAATTTTTCACGTTGGTCACCTATCTCTCTCTCTCTCTCTCTCTCTCTCTCTCTCTCTCTCTCTCTCTCTTTCTTTTCTTTCTTTCTTTCTCGTACTAACCCTGATCGACCTAGCACACGTATCCGTTTGCCGTTGGTAACTTCCGTTCACGGACACCGGACATTGACATCCTGGATCTGGCTGGTTCGTTCATATTCTCGCGAATATTATTCCGATTCGACCAAAAATTCATGAAAAATTTCTATTTGCACTTTCCACATATATACATACATACATACATGCACAAATATTTATTAATTATTTTTGCTTCTTTAATTGCCTTTTCTTTTCTTGGATTAGGATTATTGCTTCGATCCGTTAAGGTTTAAATTCGATTAGATTTTTTATTGGTTTTACGAATAGTGTTTAGATATTAGCTTGTCAAGTATGAAATGGATCAAAAAATGCACATAATTGAATTGAGAATTTGCTCCATCTTATATTTGACAACCTAATAATACATTTCATATTTTTCTTCGTATATTGTTCGTAACTTAATTTTTGTAATACTATATACACTGATTATAAACAAATTTAAAAGAATCTTGGGGTAAACAACCCGGAGAGATAAAATTTTCCAACCACTCGTGAAACTTTTTATCTAACTTTGGGTTACTTCGAAAACAATAGTTAAAATAAACCAGTTACTTAATGATTTGTTTTATTAAGTAAATTAGACGTTAAAACGGTTCAAAGTGACTTAAGAGTTTTCGAGAAAAATAATCTAGCCACGTCAGCAATGACCTCATACAGTGCAAAAGGGTTAATTGTACTCTTGAAAGGAAGTTGGCTAAATTAAAAAAAAAGAAAAGAAACTTCATTAATTTTCAATTCTACTATTTTTTTTTTAGTGTCTAATAATTTTTTTAAATAAAAACAATGCAAATATACAAATATACATACATACATACGTACGTATGTACATGCACATATGTATTTATATTAATGGATGTATAACCTTCGAAATAATTACGAAACTTTTCTTAATTAATCATCAAACACCGAGGTGAATGAATAAACCATAGCGATTGTTACTAGAATTCTTAACAGGAAATGCGGTCGAGAAACCTCGATTTTTATTTCCCCTGTATGTGTGATGTGTGTATGTGTGTGTGTGTGTTTAGTGGTCAAAGAAGAAAACCAAGTTAAAGAAAAATAGAATCGAGTGAATCTATTTTTTTTCTCTTATTTTTTCCTATATTTTTATAAACATTAACTATTATTTCTCGATTAAATATAATAGTTCTTCGAAAGTATTTCTTTGAATATTCAATGAGAAATTTCATATTCTTTTTTTTGTTTTTACAAATATACGTGAGAATTCTATTTACAAAACAAATAGAATCAAATTTGGGAAATAATCGATCGGAAATTATTGCGTTGTAGTTTGTCTTTCGATTTTTGGCCAAAGTTCAATTGCGATTACGTAATTTAACAATTGAATTTGCTGATTATTCATGTACGCAACTTTTCATGCAATATAAATTGTATATATATATATATATTTTTTTACAAGGTAGTATTAATGTTTTAATTAAATGGTGAATATTTTTTTCAATTTATTATTTATTATTATAGTAGTAAGATCAAACGCAAGGAAAAAATAGTGAAAATTAAACCAAAAAACTAAATTCCAAAAAGAAAACTCATTCCTATATGAAAATAACGCTTCTTTCTTCTTTTTTTTTTAACACATTGATTGAGCAACGTATTTGTTTGAGTTTCCCACAGGGCCCAAAGTGACAATTGGTGCGCATGACATTTGAAAAGTGACTATCGGTCGACCAGCGATGCAATTCCAGTAGACACATGCGTTGTCGAATTTTTCAATGATTACAAAGTATTAAATATATTTTTGTTTCTTTTTATTATAAAAAGTACAAAAGCGAATAGCCGAAAAATAAGAAAAGAACACGAAAAAGTAGACAAATCCTTTCTATGTTTATCTAAACGAAAACAAACAAACAAACAAACCAAAAATATGGAACCTGTTCTAAAAGACAAAAATTGGATACTTTACTTTACAAGTTAAACAATAATTTTGAGAGGATCAAAGAGAGTGAGTGAAAGAGAGAGAGAGAGAGAGAGGGAGAGAGAAAGAGAGAGGATCGAACTTGGTAGAGGTGGCCAACCGACGGCGGTATTGATCCGCGGGGGTCACCTTTGCCCCACCTCGACACGGGAACAGCCCCCAAATTCACCCCCACAACCTCCAACACAGCCACCCTTTCCAGACCGTCGTTCTACTCTCCACCCCTCAACCCCTCAACCCTCTCTCTCTCTCTCTTTCTCTCTCTCGCACTTCTTCTGCAAAGTAGACCGGCAAAAATGCCCCGGGAAAAATCCGGCGCGCATTGCAGACATTCCTATCTCTCTCTCTCTCTCACTCTTTTTCTATCACGGAGGAAGAAAAGGGAGATAGAAAAAAAAAAGTTGAGGGAAGAACGCGAGGTAGATGAATTTATTCCTTTTCCAAGCCATCATCCAACCTCCTCGAACTATCACCCCTTTTCTCCTCTTCCCAGCAACCCTCCCCCAAAACCACTACCATCTCACCAATCGAAACTCGTGTGAATGGAAGAAGAACGCGTACGTGGAGAGATGAACTCGTTTCTACTTTCCTCTAGTTTTTTTCTTTTATACTATTTTTCATTCCAATTTCGATGATTGGTAAAGGTGGTGGTGGTGTAGGTGAGTTTTGATAAAACGATGAGGATTATTAGCCAACGTAATTTTATGTTTTACTATATCAAATTATAATATACCAGGAGTGTACGTTGAAGTTTGCCGGTTTTTTTCGTTAAAAAAAACACATAATTTTTAGGGGAATCTCAAAATATTTTTATTCAAAGTATTGACCATTTAATTCTACACATTTCGTCCATCTTTCAGGCAAATTATGGATACCATTCCAAAAAAACTTTTTCTCTTTCGAGGAAAACCATTCGACGAGC
>JACGTP010000483.1:0-17802 GCA_023678845.1 Mischocyttarus mexicanus
TAATATTATTCTTCTTCTTCTTCTTTCTCCTTCTTCTTTATTTCAAATTTGTGATAGGAATTCTACTAACGTAGTAAGATTTTGTATAAGAAATGAAAGACGAGCAATATTAATGACTTTTAATTTTAATTACAATATGCAGAATTGTGTTTTTTTTTTTGTTTTGTTTTGTTTTTGTATTGTTCTTTATCCGCTACAAACATCGACATCTAGCCTGAACTATTTTGGAACAGCAGTCCGGTCTATACACACACAATTTATACTTCCTCTTTCTCTCTTTCTCTCTCTCTCTTTCTTTCTTTCTTTCTTTCTTTTCACCTTTGCCGTTCCCTTTTCCCATTCTCACTCTCACACACTCGATCATTCTCTCTCTCTCTCTCTCTCTTTTTCTCTCTCTCTTTAGTTCACAGAATTATAAAAAATATTAAATTACGAACAAAACGATAGAGACAAAAATGATTCCTTCCTTCCTTCCTTCATTTTATTCGTCACGTTATTTTCAATTGTTTCTTGTGTTAGTGTTAGTGTGTGTTTCTATGTGTGTATTAATTTTTCTTTTATTTATTAATTGTTTATCTCCCACTTTGATTATTATTCGTAGTAATTAATTACTCAATATTTTTTTTTGTCTCACTCACTCTCTCTCTCTCTCTCTCTCTCTCTCTCTTTCTCCCTTTTTTTTTCTTATTCTTCCTTTCCTCCCTCTTCACCACTTCATCCACTTTGTCCATCGTCGTCCGTGAACTAATCGATTATTATGTAATAACGCTATTCCCATTATTATTATTAACATTAAGGCATTACATATTATTTATAAATTTACCTTGTCTTACGCCGCCATTTTCACCTTTCTTTATTTTTTTTCTTTTCTTTATTTTCTTTTCCCTAGCAGTTTTATTTTTTTTTATTTTCATTTTCCTCAAATCGCAACGATTTTTTGTCATGTTAATTTGACGCAGCGAACAGTTCCTAAAATTCGTACAGTTTTTATTTATTTATTTATTTATTTATTTATTTTTAAATTAAATAAGATCTATACGCTTAAAATAAAATGACGCGTGAGATCGCTCGGTTGCAATAATAGTTCAGGCCTTGTAATTACAAAACAAGGGGGAAAAAAAAAATTAATATTTAAAGATGAAAAAGATGGAAAAATGAATACAAATAAAATTTAAAAAAAACCACAGAGAAAAACAAAGAGCACTTTTTTCTAAATCATATTTCCAAATACGTCTACCAATGATATACGAAAGGTAATAAAAATTTTGTACCTTTATCGAAAAAATAGAAAGATACTTATTTTCTCCTTCTTATTTTCTTCCCTTTCTCTATACTTTACTTCCAATTAGATCAAATATTTGTAAAAAGCATTGGAACGGGTGTAAAAAGAAAAAATATTATTTGCACGTATATATTAACACGCACACATATACACACACATACAAACACATACATACATACATATTTGTAAAAACTCGAAACGACACATTGATAGGTTGACAAATTATTTGAAATAAAATAAGAAATAATACAACGAATTTATATATATATGTATTTCTTTTTTTTTTCTTTTTTGTCGATGCCATTTAGTATCAACAAAAAAATAAAATACAATAGAATAAAACAAAAATTAATAATTAAAAATTAAAAATTAAAAATTAAAATAAAACGTAAAATTAGAAAATAATCCAAGGTAAAGCTTTTTATTCTTAATTTCTTTCATTCCTAATTACTTTCATACTAATCACTTTCACATATATATATTCTTATTCTCTCTCTCTCTTTCTCTCTCTCTCTCTCGCAGTATACACAAACACAGTTTAAAAATTGTTTAACTAATTATCGCACTGTCAATAAATTAGACACATTTGTCGAGGCAACATAGTTTCTTATTATTCTTTTTTTATTTTCCTTTTCTTTTTCTATCTTTGCACAGACAGACAGACAGACAGGTAGGCAGGCAGACAGGCAGACAGGTGGGCAGGCAGGCAGGTAATGCAGGCAGGCAAGTTCACGAACGAAAGAAAATTGAAAAATTTCGGAACAATACCTACACGTAAAGTTTTGTTTTGTTTGTTTATCTATTTGTTTGTTGGTTCTTTTTTCTTTTTACCTTTCTTTTATTATTCAGAACACTTCTATTTAACGAAAAACGTTCTCTCATTTTCATTTTCACCTTTACTTTCACACATTTATTTATTTATTTTTTTTCTCTCTCTCTCTCTCTTCTTCTCTTTCTCTTTCCTGTAATTAAAATCTAATTTATCGTAGTTATCACTGATTATTTTCTTTAACGAAAGATCGAATTGTTATGCAATGAATTTTTATAAAAAATAATTTGTTTAAATAAAATAAGAAGATCAAGAGAGAGATATATATTATTATTAATAATAATAATAATAATAATAACAACAACAATAATAATAATAATGAAGAAGAAAAAAAAGAAACAATTAATTGAACAATAGCTAATAAAATTTTCACACGATTCGTCCTATAATGCGACGATAAAACAAAATAATTTCTTTTAATTTCAACTTAAAAATGATCAAAAAAAAAATAAAACAATAATAACGAAAACACGAAGAAGAAGAAGAAAATGAGGAGGAGAGAAAAAATTACAACATTGCAAATTAATCGAAAAAGTTAAAAGAAAAATTAATAATTCGTTGGTATGCTGTTTCTTAATTTGTTTTTTTTTTTTTTTTATATATAAAGAACCAGCAGACATATGGGATTTAAAAATTAAGGAGGCCCAAGAGGGAGGATATAATCTGTCAGATTATTAAAAACCTTTTCCGTTCCTATTTTTACACGTTGATCTTACATTTTTAATCATCCTACTCTTCTCGTTATAATATTTAAAATAATATTAAAACCCGAAGAGGATAGTTATTCTATATTTCATTCATCCTTACTAATTCCTTCATGGAAAACACTATGAAAACATTTTTGATAATAATCCATAATAAAATACTAATTCTGTTCTACAGCAATTGCCAAATGTAATTAAACTCAAAAAATAAAATTCACCTGAATTTTTATATAATAATAATAATAATAATATTAATAATAATAATATAATAACAATAATAATAATACTAATAATAATAATAATAATAATAATAATCATTGTAATCATCATGATCATTGATTAATAAATCGTGAAATTAAACATCACTGAACGAGACACAATAATAAATTAATCTCTTAATTATTATGTTAAAATCTCAATTATTCGAATGTAATTATTTCTAAAAATTGTCCCTTTTCTCTTTTACTTTCTTCTATCAACACCAATATTTTTTTTTTCATTCATGTACCGAGTGCTCTACATATTTGTGTATTTGTGTATTTGTATACGTGTATGTGTGTCGAATGTAATTATTTTTTTTTTAAACATACACTTTCGGATTATAATTTATAGAAAATAGCGATAGAGGTACAGTGAGACGAGTGCAGAGCGATATTTGTTTGTTTGTTTGTTTTTTTTTTTGGTTCCATCCTTTCTATACATTGCATCTATGCGATAAACAACAAAGATTTTTATTTACGCTGCACGTTCTTCATTATGCACATTTTCTTTTTTTTTTTTGTTTTTTTTTGACTTTTTTATCTTTTTCATTATTTTTCTTTTTATTTTCATTTTATTTTATTCAATCTCTCAGAGAAACATTGGCATTACGTGTGTGTTTGTGTGTGTGTATATGTTTTCATGTTTCAGATAATATTTCTGTGTCATTTATATCAAGTGTATCGTCATTATCATTATCATTATTATCATCATCATCATCATCATCATTATTATCATCACCATAATCATTTCATTCTTCTCTATTCATTCATTATTTTAATTACTAATAAGAATAATCTTTTTAATTTTTTCTTCATCACTTTTTTAATTACACGCAACACGTGTATTCGTTTTAAGATTGGATTAATAATAATTAGATTAAAATAAAAATTAAAATTATAGAGAAATAGAAATTAAAAGGCAAGATAAAATAAGATAAGATAAAAAAATAATTTTAACGGAGAATTGTTTATAAAAAAAAAGAGAGAACATGCAACAGAGAGAGACAAACTGTAACTTTGTCTCGTATATTCTCTTTTCTTTTTTTTTTTTTGTGCTTCCGAAGAGAGAGTCGAAAGGTTTTTATTTCTTTCGATTGAATATTCCAAATTTTATACAACCAACAATCAACAATTAACAATCAACAACACAACTCAATCCAACACACACACACACACACACACACCTTTGCCAATTTTGATCGTGTGAGGTTGAGTCGTGTTATTTATTTTTAATTGCATTAATCCAATTTTATTCTTACTTTTCTCTTCCTTCTTCTCCTTCTTTTTCTTTTTTTCCCCTATGAGAAGAGAGAATGTGCACAGACTGAAGAGAACGGCGGCCAAGTTTGTTCGTTTGTTTGTTTGTTTGTTTGTTTGTTTGTTTGTTCGTTTCTTTTCATTTTACTTCAATCGAATATAGTTTTCATTCAATTTTTATCTTCATTCCATCTCATTAAATTACATTCGTAAAATGTGTCATCATAATTTGTGTTTGTTTCCCCTCCTACCACTTGTTTTCGTAAATTCCTTTCGTCAAGATTAAAAGAGAAAGAAAGAATACGGTATAGGAAGAACGGATTGATATTAATTCTTTGATAAAGATTTTCTTTCTTTGTTTTTTTTCCCCTTTTAATTATTCTAATAGAAATAAAAAACGAAAAAAACAAAAAAAAAGAATTAATAAAACCGATTGCGAGAAACACAGTGGTGCGTGTTGATATTAAACAACGGCTTTTTAATAAACATTATAAAAAACAAATAAATGGAATTGAAAAGGCAATTTTGGAAGACGAGTATTCTTTCGTTTTCATTGTTTTTTTTTTTTGAAAACCACCAATCGAGCTCGCGAATTAAAAAAAAAAAGTTGGTACAAATTATTGAGAATTTATTTTCGTCAGAGACAATGTACTCGGATTTGCAAATTGGTTGAAAAATTATGCGAGGAGTAGTCAGTCTTATACTTAAGCCAAAAAAAAACCCTATTTATTCAAACCCCAGGTTTGAAATGACGATTATTCTAACTCGCAATCGATTTTATGTAAAATTTCGATACCCCGTTCTTCTTTTTAATAATTCCTTTCTTTCTCTTTTTCATCATCTCTTTCGTTTCTATTTCGATTTTAATTTATTCTTGTTGTTAATTTTTAGATACGCTTTTTTTTTAAACTATTTTGTTCCTTATTCATTTCATCGTTTTTTTTTTTTTTATCAGAGTGACATTATCGTGATACATATACATATGCGTATATATTATTTTAAATAATATATACATATATGTTTTTTTTTATATTTATATATATATGTATATATATACATACATATATATAATCATTAATTATTAATATTAATATTACTATTATTATTATATATTATTATTAATATTATTATTATTATTATTATTATTATTATTATTATTATTATTATTATTAATATTATTATTAATATAATTAATATTAATATTATTAATTAATATTATGTCCTATGTACAAATCGACAAAGCGTGACCATTCAAATTGGCCATTGTTATCCTTCTCGATTGGTTGCTTTATCATGTTTTATTTTACTCATAAATTTCCTTTTAAACCTAAGCGACAAACGTAAGAGTTAAAGATCATTACTAAGGACCAGTCGTAAGTTGTCATGCTAATAATATAGTATAATAGTTACACGCCCGTTGAATCGTTTTTTTAATATTACTTTTTATTATTTATTCATTTATTTATTTACTCATTTATTTATTTTTTATTATCATCTCCAACATCATCATCATCATCATCATCATCATCATCATAATGATCATCAGCATCAGAATCAACATCTGCATCAGAATCATTATCATTATCTCAGTATTATAATTATTATTTATTATTATTAATATTATATTTATTATTATTATCATTATAATCATTATACTAATCATAATCATCATCATAATCATCAGCATCACCATTATCATCATCGTCGTCGTCGTCGTCATTATGAACTTCAATTATTCTTCCTATTTTCATAATTTTCATCATAATCAACATCTTAATCGACTCAAACGTCATTTTTTATCTTTCATCGTAGTATAATTAATATTAATTCATTAATTATTTTATTAACAGTCTACTTCTGGACATTTTTCATCATAGTTTTGTGCTTTTATTTATTTCGATAAAATCTTCACAATTTATTATTTCTTATTTCCATAAGATTTTTAATTAGGTTTGAAAATATTAGAAATTATCTGACATTAAGTTTTTTTTTTTATTTACGTTTGAGATTAAAACTTTTTAAGTCGAGGTAATTAATTCGTTCTTCGTCAATATTTATTTATTTTTTTTCTTCTTTTTCTTCGTCGTCGAGTCGTCGTCCTCGTCAACATCGTCATCGTCGTCTTCTTCTTCTTCTTCTTCCTCTTCTTCGTATTATTTTTTTTAAATTTTCATTCACAACAAGTAGAAGAGTTCGTTCACTTTCGTAGAAATATCTTCAACTTTATAAATCGTCATCATCACTATCGTCAACATTGTAATTTTATATTTTTGTTGTTGTTGTCTATTAAAATTACATTTAACGAAGCTATTCAATTTGAAACCTTTTTTGTTACGAGAATTAGTTTTTATTCAATCTCGTTAATCGTCACACCACTTTTTAGTTTTTTTTTTTCTTTTTCATTTAAAACCTCTCTTTCTCTATCTCTCTCTCTCTCTCTCAACAATTTTGTGACTATTAATTCTAAGAAAATTTACGTAGACACCCGAATTAGTTGGAATTCAATTAGAACTAGTACGCTTAGAAAAAGATTTGAAAAAAGATCACGTTTTTATTTGTTGGAAGAAAATGTTAAACCACCATAAACGTATTCTACTTGCGTCAAATTTATTCTGATTACATATTTCGACCTATCCTTCTTTCTTTCTCTCTCTCTCTCTCGCTCTCGCTCGCTCGTTCTCTCGCTTTCGTTCTATAATTATATAAATATTATCCTTACACCATATTAACTATTAATATTTAATCACTGGAAATCATTTCTTGCAAAATATTTTCACGGAACGAAGCGTTATATTTCTTTAACTGTTTTCCAAGGCCACGCGTGGTCAACGACGTTCCCTCGATCATATTTATGTTTTTTTTCATTTTTCTTTCTTCTACTTCTTCTTATTCTTTTAATTACCATTATACGATTATTATTATTTCTAAATGTTCGACTCATTATATTTTCGGTATTCGTTCTGCAACACATTTGGTTCTCTCGAACGTTCCTCGTATTTTAACTAAATTTTACATTATTTATAAAAAAAAACCAACGACGTATTTTCTATTGTACATTTAAAAAACAAGTCATAACTAAAAAATACAAATATACAAAAAAAAAAAAAAAAGAAAAAAAAAAGAGAGAAAATGAAGAAAACAAAAAGTAAAAGAATATAAGAATTATTATAATAATATTAATAGTAGTAATAATAATAATAATAATAATAATAATAATATTATATAAAAACTCATGCAACAGTCGTTGAGTGCAATAGCAGAGAGAGACAGATGACATATATCGAATGATAAGAAAAATTCCATCGCCAAATGATAATCCTTAGAATTTCAACTGTACCTTTTAATGCGGGAGCATGTTTAAGTTTTCCAGGGTTAGAGATATTTTATTATTTTTGTCTAAATTATTCATATTATAACAATCAATAAAGTCTAAATGATTAAAATCGTATCACGACAACATAAAAACAACAATATCACACCTAAATAATTGACTAAATGTCCTTTGTAATAATTAATTAATAAAGGAAGTCGTGTAAATCGGGTAAAAATGTTATCATCATCATCATCATCATCATTATCATTATTATAGTTAGAATCACGATAATCATTAAACGTCACATATTTATCATCATTATCATCATCAACAACGTCATCACCATTAATCTTCATGTTAATCATCACCATAATCATCCTCATTAACATCACCATTATTATCATCATCATTATTATCATCAATCATCATCATCATCCGTATCGTGACGAGAAATTGGAAGAGTTAAACGAAGACGACGAATAGGACGACGAGTAGGAAGAATCCGACGACGGTGAGGAAGAAGAAGACGAGGTTGAATATGCCGTAGCGTTTGTTGAGGATGACTCTAACGACGAGGACGAAGACGAAGACGACGATGACGACGACGACGACGACAACGACGACGACGACGACGTTGTTCCGTTTTCATAGGAACAACGTTGATACCACGAGCCCTGGTACCCTAAGGCTAGCCCTTCGCTGGACATTCGTCTTCTTGGACCATCCACGTTTTGCCGTCGCATCAAACGATTCAATCTACTGATCATTAGACGTTTCAAGAACAAAGACACGGATGGATGATCGTTGTCCTGTTGTTGCTGTTGATTCAAGTAGAAATTACAATTCTGCTGCTGCTGTTGTTGCTGTTGCTGTTGCTGTTGCTGGTATTGTTGTTGTTGTTGTTGTTGTTGTTGTTCTTGTTGTTGCAGTAGCTGTAGTTGCTGTTGTTGCTGATGGTAGTGCGTTCCTTGGCGTGTGCGAGAATAGTAGCAAGAGGCTGTATTATTAGCCCACTTATGTGCGTCGTCCAGGTAGCAACGATGTCGCAAAATGCTGACATTCGCGACCTTACTTATGATCGCTTCATCTTTTAATGCACCACTCGGTGGTTACCTCCTGTCACGGTAAAGGAGATAAGTCTTCATCGCTTGAGGCAGATTTAATTCATTTATCTTTTCCTCGAGTCTATGCTTGCCAATACGTTGTCTGATCACTCTTCGACAAAGATCCATTAAAGGTAAAGGCTCCGCTATAGAAAATACATTTAACATGTCAATGAATAATCTCTCATCGTGTATTTTATACAATATCATATTTGTTTTTATCGTTGGTGTTGATATTTAATACTTACGATCAAGACCACCGATATATTTCATCGTAATCTCGCAGTGTCCCCAAACAGCTGACACTATTGGATGCAATTTCCTTCCTTTAAGACCTCTGAACGCGATCCCAAGATATTGACCGTCTACTACGAATGCCAACGTGCCCTCGTCCATATCAAGTACGACTGTAAAATAATAATAAAAAAACATATAATGTGTAAGGTAAAATAATAATAATAAAACAATTCCAAAGATAAAAATGAAATGTCAAGAGATAAATATTTGAATTTTCCTTACCTAGAAATTTATCGGGCACGATGAAGGTTTCGTCTGGTTTAAGTAACGCCGGATAAGTAATACCGACATTGTTCTTGGAATCATGATAGAGTTTATTTCTACCCAGATCCCATCCCCAACTGAGATCGTTGTTACCAACGAGACTCTGATAGCCTACGCTATGAAGGGGCGCGTCTGCGGTTGCAACACCGACCACAGCGTGTGTACCACGTTGTCTCGTGCTCCAATAAAGCTCCCACACGTGCATACCCTTCGTATAACCAATCTTCCCTCGTATGCAATCGGTGCTCTGTGCAACGGGGTGCCGGTGGAACGTCAGCTTGTCGTCGTCCTGAAAACCAATCGTCCATGTAGGGGGAAATTCGTTTGTTTAATGAGAAGGGATCTTTGAATATATTCGATGATTCATAGAACCACTATCATAGAGAACCTAACTCTTACCAATTTTATCTGCCCGGTGTATCGGAGTGTGTTAAAAAGATTTGTTATACAACGAGAGATTGATGGTTTATCAAGATTTACAAGGAAAAAAGATATTTTTTTCTTTTTTTATATAACTTCTTTTCTTTCTAAGAGATATACTCTATCCTTGTTTAATATTTTGATTAATAATTCATTCTATACCATTTCAACTTTAAATTGGGATTAAACAACGTAGTTTTTAACGTGTTTTGTCGCAATTTGAAGTTGAAATGGTATAGTATATAACCAATCCTTGAAATATTAGATTAGCCAAGAAATAAATAACACAAAACACTATTGATCCATTGAAATAAAATGAAAAATATATAATCGTCGTAAAAATTCCTTTTGTGATTTATTCTTATAAAAAAAACATCTCATCTTTTTGAATCGTCTTTAAGATTTGGTATGAACTCTTTGGACATAATCCAATATTTTACTTTTTTTTTTTTGTAGAAATGAAAGATATAATGGAATGGTATAAAAGTTGAGTGGTCTTGAGAAAAATAAAAAAAAGAAAAAAAATAGAAAAGAATTAGAAATGTACCTTGACAAATATGTTGAGACTACGATCGTCCGCGTTCCAGCTATGATGAACTTGAGTTTCCCGCGATGCGGGCGGCATATCGAGGAGAACATCGAGACGAGCTGGCCTAGACAAGTCTTGTGCCAACTCCCGAGGTACAACTGGTTTGTACGCCACTGCGCCGCCACCACCAACACCAATTCCGTTTCCAGTTCCAGCTCCGCTCTCGCGCGTCACGCTCTTCACGCCGCCTAAATATCCCACACCCAAGTGGAAACATAGAAAAAACCAAATAGAAAGAGATTAAAATAATATCAACAACAACAACAATAATAATAATAACGAAAGAATTGTATTTTACAATCAACGAAATCCATCATAGAATACAAAAATTAGTATTAAATCTTGCGCTAAATTACAATTCTTCAAGGAAATCAAATATGGTTTCAGATAATCCAAAGAACTATTAATAATATTCTTCACAACCTCCTTTTTCTGGACTTGAAAAAAACAAAGAAATTCTATGAAAATTCATTCATTCCAAAATGAAATCTGATTTTAAAAAGAATCGGGATCTTTATCGTTTAGAAATTTTCGTAGTTTTTCGACTGTGGTTCTTCTTATTAAGAATTCAGATGGTGTCTCGTGCGGGATACCTGCCGGCAACGCATCCTGATCATGATATACCAACGAAAAAATAGACAGAAGGAAAGGAAAAAAAAAGGAAAAGAAAAAGAAGAGGGAGAGATTTGCCAGGAGAGGAAGAAAAGAAAAGAAAAGAAAAGAAAAAAAAAACACAGTCAAACGAGAGGGAATAAGAAAAATAATGGGGCAGACGGAAGAAGAAGGAAGAAGGTTTCCAGCGAGACGGTGGTGTAGGGCTTGGGTAAAAAAGTTTTTGGAAGGTTTCTTTGGTAAGGGTCCGTAGGTTGGTTCTCCGGAGCACACCGATCCATATCCTTGGTTTGTAGTTTATTTGCTTGGGCAGCTGTTCCTGTGTTCAGCGGGTACGCGATGAGGGGTTCTGGAAAAGACCGTGAGGATTTGAAAGGATTTCTCCCTGATGGTAGAGAACGAACGGGCACTAATAGAAAGAGGTCCTTGGCCCTTTCACGGCCATACACCACTATCGAAACAGAAAGAAAACGAAATTTGGAGAGGGAGACAGGGAAAGAGAGACCCTGGGGGCTCTCTCTCTCTCTCGTTCAACACGTCCCTGAGTCTCCTTTCTTTCTTTTTTTTTCTTTCCTTCCTTCTTTTTTTAGGGCGTCGGTACCTTTTCAAAGCTTCACACAAGCAGACCACGTACAATACGATACTCGATCGTAAATTTCACGTGCTCGAAGTCGAGAGACGACCACAGATTAACGCGATGAGGTATCGTAAATTTGAGAATAGAAACAGGATCGTAATTAGGATCAATTTTTCCTTACTTTGGAAGTATCGATCATTAACATTATTACATTTACAAAACTGTAACGTCTTTTGAAGAATTTTTATTAGCCTAGATTTTATATTAACTTAGCAGTTATATCAGAACTTTTGGATTTACTCGTAGTTAAGTTTAAGGTATTCATCGTGTTAACCAATTCTAACAATGTTGACACACTACACAACACGCCAGCTATGTTTCTGATGTTTTCCAATAAATCCTATCGATTCTCGTTTATGCTATCTTTAAAAGATCAAATCCATTCAACTTTACAAATAGTTGAAAAAGAAAAAAGAGAATAAAAAGGACTTAACGATAATTTAAAAAAAAAAAAATTCCAATTGGATATAGAACTGGGAATGAACTTCTTCGAGAGTCCCAACCCTTTCTTCTGGAAAAAGGGTCTCGCCGGTATTGGTCTCTCGGACGAGAAACCTGTTCAAGTATCTACCTGAACAGGTAGTTAAACTCTGAAATAGGTAGACCTTGACCTTGCGAGTTGGAACTCGCAACGACGACGGAGAGAACGTAGAACAAACTTGGAAGAATTGATATCTCTTCAAAGATCTACAATCCAATCTCTTGAAAATAATTTTTAAACAAGGATAAAAACAAAAATACTCTTGAATTGGATATTGTTGGGAAATGGGAATAATGACTCACAAGTTTATAGAAAAGAGAAACACACTTTTCTATATTTTATTATAACAAACCTAGCCAGAGAGACGTCTTTACGCTAGTACGATTGCTAAGGATGTAAGCAAACAAAAAGAAGAAAGGAAAAAGAAGAACGATGAAAAACAAAAGACATGCAACTGCGTCTAAGCGCATAAGTAAATAAACATTAGGTTGCTATGTTTACACATTTCGATTACAATCTCGTATAGGGATTCTACAAAGTAATAGAATTGAATACAAGAGAACCTTAACGTCCAATCCAACAGATATAAACGAATGGGATGGGGGGTGGAGGGGGTGTTTGGAAGAAGTTCACTTAAAATATAAGCTAAGAATAATTCGAATGAAAAGAGAAACAACGTGAAACACCCAAATGTGGTGTGTGTATGTTTTCTGAATAAGTGGGCCACGGGGTTTAAACTCCCCATAAACTAGATTCTCTCTTTATAAGAGAGATTATCTCTCGTTTTAGTATTGGTCTTGTTAAAGAGACCGAGGCTAACCTGAAATCTTTTGGCCCATGTTCATGCCCCGATGATGGGAGCGATGGTGTGGGTGATGCCGGTGATGATGCGGGTGGTGTCGGTGCTCGGTGCACTGCTTGCCCGCCGGCAGCCTGTGCCTGTGGTGCCTGGTGCCGCCGGTGGTAGTGGTGGTGGTCGTCGTGGTGGTGGTTGTTGTCGTGCTGGTGAGATGATGGTGATGGTGATGGTGGTGATGGTAGTGGTGGTGATGGCCGGTGGTCGGTGGTGCAGCAGGCACCGTGCCACCGTCGATTCCTGCTCCTCCTCCTCCTCCTCCTCCTCCTCCTCCTCCAACCCCACCTCCTCCTCCCCCACCGCCTCCTCCTCCTCCTCCACCACCGCCTCCTCCACCTCCTCCACCACCTCCTCCGGTACCACCAGTCGCGCCGTTTCCGCGGCTACCGCCCCCGCTCACGCAACGATTCACTTTGTACCTGCAATGCGAACAGAAGCACCCGATTAATTCGTCTCTCTCTCTCACTCTCTCTCTCTCTTTCTCTATGTACATATACGTATTATGTTTGTATTTCTTCTATGTATATATGGCTAGGATATTGTGCGTGTTCCCCATCCCCATCCCCTTCCCCTTCCCCGACCCAGAGTTTTCGTGCCAGGAATCATCGACGAGGTCGATGGTCGATGTAATTCGTTGTTAAACTTCTAACACAATAGCTAGTTTCTTTAAGATACTACCTAGACTTTTAGGATACTTATTATTATTTTTTTTTTTCATGGAATTATTTTACTATAAGGGGGTTTCTTTTTTTAATTTATTTGGAAAGTCACGATAACTGTGACGTTACATTTTTCTGATAGAAGTCATATTTTTTTAAGGTCCAATGAACTTGATAATATTTCTTTTTCTATTACCAATTTTGTATGGTTTTAGTATTTTGATTTATTTGGCTACCACGAGTTAAAAAAGAATAAATTTAAAATCGTCTCTTCTTTCAAGGACCGTCTGAACATTTGTTTGAACATTTGTCTGAACAGTTTGTCTTCTTTTTGAATTTTTGTTGATTATAATTTGAGGTTTGGTAATATTTGAAAATATATAGTTCGTCTATATTCATCGACACAAAATATTTCTTTCAAATATCTTCTTTCCTTTGTTCGGTATTTTTTTTTTCATCCCTTTTATTTTCTTCTTCTTTTTCTGTTAGATCGTATTACGAAACGTAATTGGATCGCTTGTGGTGAATTTTTCACGTTGGTCACCTATCTCTCTCTCTCTCTCTCTCTCTCTCTCTCTCTCTCTCTCTCTCTCTTTCTTTTCTTTCTTTCTTTCTCGTACTAACCCTGATCGACCTAGCACACGTATCCGTTTGCCGTTGGTAACTTCCGTTCACGGACACCGGACATTGACATCCTGGATCTGGCTGGTTCGTTCATATTCTCGCGAATATTATTCCGATTCGACCAAAAATTCATGAAAAATTTCTATTTGCACTTTCCACATATATACATACATACATACATGCACAAATATTTATTAATTATTTTTGCTTCTTTAATTGCCTTTTCTTTTCTTGGATTAGGATTATTGCTTCGATCCGTTAAGGTTTAAATTCGATTAGATTTTTTATTGGTTTTACGAATAGTGTTTAGATATTAGCTTGTCAAGTATGAAATGGATCAAAAAATGCACATAATTGAATTGAGAATTTGCTCCATCTTATATTTGACAACCTAATAATACATTTCATATTTTTCTTCGTATATTGTTCGTAACTTAATTTTTGTAATACTATATACACTGATTATAAACAAATTTAAAAGAATCTTGGGGTAAACAACCCGGAGAGATAAAATTTTCCAACCACTCGTGAAACTTTTTATCTAACTTTGGGTTACTTCGAAAACAATAGTTAAAATAAACCAGTTACTTAATGATTTGTTTTATTAAGTAAATTAGACGTTAAAACGGTTCAAAGTGACTTAAGAGTTTTCGAGAAAAATAATCTAGCCACGTCAGCAATGACCTCATATAGTGCAAAAGGGTTAATTGTACTCTTGAAAGGAAGTTGGCTAAATTAAAAAAAAAAGAAAAGAAACTTCATTAATTTTCAATTCTACTATTTTTTTTTAGTGTCTAATAATTTTTTTAAATAAAAACAATGCAAATATACAAATATACATACATACATAAGTACGTATGTACATGCACATATGTATTTATATTAATGGATGTATAACCTTCGAAATAATTACGAAACTTTTCTTAATTAATCATCAAACACCGAGGTGAATGAATAAACCATAGCGATTGTTACTAGAATTCTTAACAGGAAATGCGGTCGAGAAACCTCGATTTTTATTTCCCCTGTATGTGTGATGTGTGTATGTGTGTGTGTGTGTTTAGTGGTCAAAGAAGAAAACCAAGTTAAAGAAAAATAGAATCGAGTGAATCTATTTTTTTTCTCTTATTTTTTCCTATATTTTTATAAACATTAACTATTATTTCTCGATTAAATATAATAGTTCTTCGAAAGTATTTCTTTGAATATTCAATGAGAAATTTCATATTCTTTTTTTTGTTTTTACAAATATACGTGAGAATTCTATTTACAAAACAAATAGAATCAAATTTGGGAAATAATCGACCGGAAATTATTGCGTTGTAGTTTGTCTTTCGATTTTTGGCCAAAGTTCAATTGCGATTACGTAATTTAACAATTGAATTTGCTGATTATTCATGTACGCAACTTTTCATGCAATATAAATTGTATATATATATATATATTTTTTTACAAGGTAGTATTAATGTTTTAATTAAATGGTGAATATTTTTTTCAATTTATTATTTATTATTATAGTAGTAAGATCAAACGCAAGGAAAAAATAGTGAAAATTAAACCAAAAAACTAAATTCCAAAAAGAAAACTCATTCCTATATGAAAATAACGCTTCTTTCTTCTTTTTTTTTTAACACATTGATTGAGCAACGTATTTGTTTGAGTTTCCCACAGGGCCCAAAGTGACTATTGGTGCGCATGACATTTGAAAAGTGACTATCGGTCGACCAGCGATGCAATTCCAGTAGACACATGCGTTGTCGAATTTTTCAATGATTACAAAGTATTAAATATATTTTTGTTTCTTTTTATTATAAAAAGTACAAAAGCGAATAGCCGAAAAATAAGAAAAGAACACGAAAAAGTAGACAAATCCTTTCTATGTTTATCTAAACGAAAACAAACAAACAAACAAACCAAAAATATGGAACCTGTTCTAAAAGACAAAAATTGGATACTTTACTTTACAAGTTAAACAATAATTTTGAGAGGATCAAAGAGAGTGAGTGAAAGAGAGAGAGAGAGAGAGAGGGAGAGAGAAAGAGAGAGGATCGA
This sequence comes from Mischocyttarus mexicanus, assembly GCA_023678845.1. Classification (NCBI taxonomy): domain Eukaryota; kingdom Metazoa; phylum Arthropoda; class Insecta; order Hymenoptera; family Vespidae; genus Mischocyttarus; species Mischocyttarus mexicanus. The sequence goes on from JACGTP010000483.1 coordinate 16,240, forward strand.
ACTTGGTAGAGGTGGCCAACCGACGGCGGTATTGATCCGCGGGGGTCACCTTTGCCCCACCTCGACACGGGAACAGCCCCCAAATTCACCCCCACAACCTCCAACACAGCCACCCTTTCCAGACCGTCGTTCTACTCTCCACCCCTCAACCCCTCAACCCTCTCTCTCTCTCTCTTTCTCTCTCTCGCACTTCTTCTGCAAAGTAGACCGGCAAAAATGCCCCGGGAAAAATCCGGCGCGCATTGCAGACATTCCTATCTCTCTCTCTCTCTCACTCTTTTTCTATCACGGAGGAAGAAAAGGGAGATAGAAAAAAAAAAGTTGAGGGAAGAACGCGAGGTAGATGAATTTATTCCTTTTCCAAGCCATCATCCAACCTCCTCGAACTATCACCCCTTTTCTCCTCTTCCCAGCAACCCTCCCCCAAAACCACTACCATCTCACCAATCGAAACTCGTGTGAATGGAAGAAGAACGCGTACGTGGAGAGATGAACTCGTTTCTACTTTCCTCTAGTTTTTTTCTTTTATACTATTTTTCATTCCAATTTCGATGATTGGTAAAGGTGGTGGTGGTGTAGGTGAGTTTTGATAAAACGATGAGGATTATTAGCCAACGTAATTTTATGTTTTACTATATCAAATTATAATATACCAGGAGTGTACGTTGAAGTTTGCCGGTTTTTTTCGTTAAAAAAAACACATAATTTTTAGGGGAATCTCAAAATATTTTTATTCAAAGTATTGACCATTTAATTCTACACATTTCGTCCATCTTTCAGGCAAATTATGGATACCATTCCAAAAAAACTTTTTCTCTTTCGAGGAAAACCATTCGACGAGCCATTTTTCAACTTCTTCAAAATTGACGAAGTGCTGCTCTGCAAGTGAGTGCCCCATCGATGCGAAAAGGTGGAAGTCGGACGGGGCGAGGTCTGGAGAGTACGGCGGGTGCGATAATATTTCCCAATTAAGTGTTTTTAATGTGTCCTTCACGGATCTAGCGGTATGAGACGGCGCGTTGTCATGTTGCAAAATAACTTTGCCATGTCTTCGGGCCCATTCCGGTCGTTTTTCGATCAACGCATGATTCAAATTGATCATTTGTTGTCGATAGCGATCCGTATTTACCGTTTCACCAGGTTTTAATAGTTCGTGGTACACCACACCATCCTGGTCCCACCAAACACAGAGCATTGTCTTTCAAATCGAAATCTCCACTTTTAAATTGACGAAACCATGTCTCACATGTTCTAATCACTGGAGCATGTTCACCATAAGTTTCTACTAGCAAACGATGTGCTTCAGCTGCTTTTTTCTTTTGATGAAATAAGAAAAGCAACGAATTCCGCAAATGCTCTTTATTTGGAACGAAACTCGACATATTCATTGATATAAACGACTATGACGCTATTATTTTGACAGAATGAGACTTAGGTGTTTTTGGAGGTCAATGTCAATAGAAAACAATGGTGTATATAACAAATCATAGAAATGCCTACATCCTGCTAGCGACATCCTACTGTAAAACCGGCAAACTTCAACTTACACTCCTATGTATATAT
>JACGTP010000484.1:2889-30868 GCA_023678845.1 Mischocyttarus mexicanus
AAAAGGAAACTTGACTGATCGGAAGTAAAAAAAAATACAACATATTTTACATTTTAATTTTCATAAAATTAATAAAATATACTGTCAAAAAAAAAGAAACAAAAATGTTAATATATAAGACATTATTTTAAATAAATATAAACATAAAAAAATGGAAAAAAAAATGAAAAAAAATTAAACTCAAAAAGATTTGATCACGCATCATCAGGATTACAAACCTAAACCCTTAACCACTCAGCTATTGGCGGCTTATGGTTATAGTAGCAACACAGAGGTAGATATGTATATTCAGTTTCTTTGCAATTTTTATCGGTCAATATCTCGAAAAGGGTTGAGTATTGGAGGGTAGTTTAAAAGGCAAAAATGTAGCTCTTATCAACATTTACAAGTGTGCAAAATTTCAAGGAAATCCAAGAGGGGCTGACCTTGACCTCTCCTTGTGAGAATCGAAGACAGACAATAAACAGGATTCGTGACACAAGACGGCCACTTCCAATGGACCTGTCTACCATTCGGTTTAAAGACATCTTTAGCCATATTCCAACGAATTCTGAGTAATATATTGAGAAGGCATAAACTTACAGAATTCTCCGTAAATTACATAGATGAAGTCTTAATACATTCACAAACATTCGAAGAACATCTAAATCACATTGAGGAGGTATTAAATGCAATACAAAAAGAAGGATTTAGGCTAAAATTTAAAAAGTGTACATTTGCAGCGAATTCAGTGAGATATTTGGGGCATATAATAGGAGAGAATACAGTTAGACCGTTAAAAAATAACCTAATATCAATAAGAAATTTCCCGACCCCTACAACACAAAAACAGATCAGACAATTTTGGGGGAAAATAAACTTTTATCATAAATACATAGAAAAGAGCTCGATACTATTAGACCCATTACACAAATTATTAAAAAAAACGTAAAATTCATATGGGCAGACGATTGTGAAGAAGCCTTAAAGAAAATAAAGAAAATTTTATGTTCCCAACCAATATTAGAAATATTCGATAAAGACCTTCCAATCAAGATATACACAGATGCATTAATTGAAGGCATAGGCGCAATATTAAAACAAAAACAAAGTGATGGAAAAGAGGGACCAGTCGCCTATTTTTTGAAAAAACTCAACGACATACAAAAGAGGAAAAAAGCAATATATCTTGAATGCTTAGCTATAAAAGAAGCAATAAAGTACTGGCAACACTGGTTGATAGGAAGACACTTCGAAATATACTCAGATCACAAACCACTAGAGAATATGAACATAAGAGCAAGAACGGACGAAGAATTGGGCGATCTGACCCATTACTAATCGCAGTATGATTTTAAAATTATATATGTCCCAGGCAAAAATAACACAGAAGCGGACTGCCTAAGTAGAAACCCCGTACTAGAACCAAATGTAAAAGAAGAGGAAGACTTATTAAAAACAATGAATTTTATAAAGATGGAGGAAATAAAATTAGAGCAAAGGGATAACATACTATTAAGAAATAAAAAAAAAAATTAACAATGAAAGAAGGAATATATTATAAAAGGATAAAAAAAAAGAAAAGATTGTACTATCGGAAGGGTTTAGCTTAGATTTAATTAAGAGGGTACATAAAGAATGGTGCCATACTGTAATAACACAAACAAAAATAAAAATAAGCCCATATTATACTGCTAAAAATTTGATGAAGAATATAAAAAAATTATGTGCAGAATGTGATATATGCACCAGAAATAAAACAAGGGGACAACAAAAATTCGGCTTACTATCACAATTAGGACCAGCAACCAAAGCTTTCGAAATTATGTTCGAAAGATACGATTTAAAGATACGATTGGGGGATTTGGAGGTAATAGATCGACAAAAAAATACATGCATTTATTGATCGATCATTTCACGAGATACGCATTTATTTTAACAGCAAGAACTCAGAACGCCAATGATTTTGTGAAATTGGTACAGACTGTAATGGATATAGAAAAGATCGGAACAATCCTGTCGGACCAATATCCTGGAATAAATTCAAGGGAATTTAAAGAATTTTTGAAAAAGAAAGAAATACATTTAATTTTTACTGCAGTAGACGCACCATTCTCTAACGGTTTGAATGAAAGAGTAAACCAAACACTAGTAAACAAGATAAGGTGTAAAATAAATGAAGGAAAAAATAATAAGAAAGCGTGGACATCAATAGCAAGAGAATGTGTGGATAAATACAACAAGCTAGAACATACAACCACAGGATTCACACCAGAATATTTATTATATGGCACAGACACTAGTAACATTCCAGAAGAGTTGAAGAAGAAGAAAAGTGGAGAGGACTGGAGAAAAGATAAGGAATTAGCATTGGAAAGAACAATCAGATCACACAAATATAATAGAAGTATATTTGATAGAAACAGAAAACACCATGAGTTTAACACTATTCCTACCGGGACCGGTCAATTGACCGTTTTTAAATTTTCAATTGAAATTTCCAACATTTACCGTAAGCGAATCGCCTTTAAACTTTATGACTTTTCCTAAAATATATGTATAATACATTTTTCAATATTCACTCATTTTTTTATTGTTTATTTTCTGAGAAAAATTTGTAGTCTGTCTTACCCACCACGACCGGTGGTCATTTGGCCGGTGGTACGATTTATACATTTTTTTAATAGTTTTTCTCTAAGACTCAATGTCAAAACTATAAGTTCGTTACAAACGAAAGGTAATGTAGTTGTGGCATGATTTTATCCTATAAGTGCCTTCCAGAAAATGGTTTACGGCACTTCCAAGTCTTTTCAGTTCTCGTTTGACTATCGGTTTATTTGCTTGATTGATCTGATACGGTCCACTTCCCCAAATTTGCTCACGTAATCTTATCTACTATGACGGAGAACAAAGAACTTATAACTGAAGGAAATGTATAGACATCTTCTCACGAATTCAAATCAGTAGAGTCTTGCAACACGAACAGAGTGCATCGAAACGTGAACGTCACAAAGAGCATACTTGGCAGTCTTTTATCATTATTATTATTTTATAATATTTTATATCGTATACCGTGTTGTAAGTGTCATTTTCAAAATAGTAAACAAGACTTATAATACGTTACAGTAAGTTTCCCCTTCAGTTCCTCTTGGAGAGTTTGTCACTATGAAATTAGCAAAACCGTATGTTGGATCTGGAAGAAATATAACCACGGACAACTTTTTTACAAGTCTATCTTTAGCGACAAAACTTTTGGCAAAAAAAACTACGATTGTTGGGACAATTAGAGCAAATAGAAAAGAACTACCAAGACTGGCAAAACTGAAAACCGACGACATGGCACTTTTCTCAACCAAACTCTATCGCTCAAATAATTGTATGTTGACAGTTTACAAAGCCAAACCAACAAAGAAATTTCTAATTCTCATTTCAATGAACAATTCTGTACAAGTTGAAGAAAATGACACCCAAACACTGGAAACAATTCAGTTGTATAATAGCACCAAATTTGGCGTAGATGTGACTGACCAAATAGCCAGAAATTATTCGGTAAAATCTAAATCACGGAGATGGCCTTTGCAAGTATTTTTTAATATTTTGGATTTAGCCGGGATAAATTCATGGGTGTTATATAAAGAAACTACGGGAGGAGAAATTACAAGACAGGAATTTCTATTCCAATTGGCAGAAGAACTTGCCATCGAATACCAACAAGAGATAGGCAAAGAAAATCAACCAATACCCATCGCAAGTACAAGTACAGGTTCCCGTAAACGAAAAACATGTCAGATAAGGTATTGTAAAGATAATAAGGCGAATAAAATCTGTATAAAATGTAAAAAGTACGTATGCGGAAAATGTACAGTTGAGAAGCCTATTTGTAAAAAGTGCAACGAAAAAGAATAAAATGTAGTTTATGTACTCTTAAATAAAAGAAAATATATTTTTATACTCGTAAGCTGGCTATTGGTCTGCATTCAATATTGAAAAATATAAGTTGTGAAAGACCGGTTATTTGACCGGCCGCGGTAGGAATAGGTATACGTGAAGTGTCGGTAGGAATAGTGTTAAGGTGGGAGACAGAGTATTCGTAGAAAACGGAAATAGACTTAATAGGAAAAAACTAGAAGAATTAAGAATTGGACCATTTACAATAGAGGAAAAAATTTCAGATTCAATTTACAAAATAGAAACTGGGAAGAGAAATCTAGAGACAAGCCTATTCCATGCAACAAAGCTCATTTCCATATTATCAAATGACAAAGATTAAATAAACAAAAAAAGAAAAAAATTTTGTGCAATTTTTATCTCAAAGAGGGGAGATGTAAAGAGAATATAATCTTTTTGAATTGAGCGCCCAGTATATGATGCGTGCGCTGCGATCATAACCGATTAGACACGTGGCCCAGTAATCGTCAGCCACGTAGGGAATTATAAGAAGGAGATGGATAGACAGATAGAAAGGATATAGGAAGACAACATAGGTCCGGGTAAAGAGAAGTTACACAATATTAGATAATTTAACAAAAGATAGAAACGGTGATAAAAAGTAGAGGGTGAAAGGAAGACGAATAATTTACCTTAACACGTTAAGCGCCATGTCAGCCATCGGTGGCTGACACTGGACTTTCCGTTCAGGCCGCGTCAACCATCGATGGCTGACAGCGTGTGCCATGACGGCGCGCGTGGCCTGAACGGGATTGCTTTAGAAAAACGCGTGGCGCTTAACGTGTTAATTGCCGTTTCTCTTATTTTACAGGTAATTTGTAATTTTTGTATATAATGTAAATATTTAAATATAGGTTATAATATAAACTCTTATTTTACAGAGAAACTAATTTGGTCATTTATTTGAGTAATCCTGACCCCTATGTAAACTAATTACTTCGTTTCACTTCTGATAATCGTAAATCAACACTTAATCCGTTCGTCCCTTTCCATAAGATACATAAAGTGCGTAAGAAGGGTTTCGTAAGAGAACTTCAGAGACGACTGTTTCGTATTGATATATATACATATTTATTTCATAACGACTCACAACTCCAACATAATACTCCCGATTTTTTCTCGACTAACTCGTAAGACTAATTCGTAAGAAGTAAGCCCCGACCTTTGGTCTGCGCCCCTTATGTCCCTTTCCCTCTAACGCCGCAGCGTCGCCTTCTTTTCAAGTGGTCCGCATACTGCCCATGTTCTTTATACGTTTATCTTAAGATATCGATATCCCAAATAAACATCAGCACGACTCTCACACTTATGCAGCCACTAGACGCATTCAAACCTACATCTCCTAGCAATAATAACATAAGCAAAAGCCCAGACGTTTACACCTGTTTATAACAAAGATATTATATATATATATGTATATATATATAGACATTACAATAAAAAGATATTGATATTTGTATTGATATTTGTAAATTTTCTGAGTTTTTAGTTATTAAGTTAAAGAAAAAAAAACAAAATGATACCGAAAAACAGACCTCCAACCAATAGAGGATGCCTTAGATATGTAAATAATAAAATTAGAAGGTTACACAGATACAAATCTTTCTTAATGTCCTTTCTCACTAAAATAGAAAGCATTAATTGACTATTAAGGTATGAAATCAAAATGTCGATAAAATTCATTATTATATCTCCGTCGAAAGAATTTAGGCGTGTTGAAAAATCCTACTGGGAAGCAAAAACTAAGAGCGTAAACTTCCATAACCATAATGAGTTTTTCCCTAGAATTAATAAATATTTGATATACAGAACCACCGTGTATTGCCGATCTTGCAATATATAAAAATAACCGCACTTTACTGACGTTGGACGTATTAAACTCCGAAGATCTGATCAAGAAAGATAATAAGTTAATCATCACTCAAACGCCTGCAGAGCTCAGTGTAGTTGAGAACTATTTTGAATCTACCAACTCGCTGAGATACACCAACCTTAACACGGAAACACAGTTAACAGCTGACAACACCGCCAAAGAAATAGAGCGACAAATCCTCAGGAACAGATCACAGAGATCCACTTTCACCTCATTCTCAATTGTCAACCCAGCTCACATGCCTAAGCAATATCAGAACATACTTACTTATTTGCACTCCTACTTTACTGTTGCAGGAATACTAAAAATCGCGAAAAACAAAACCTCAAGCGGACTCGATAAAATACCCATGATGGTTCTAAAACATCTGACAATCAATATTATCAAATATCCCACAATAATTTTTAACAACTGTTTAAATCACGCATATCACACTGAGCGTTGGAAAAAGGCGAAGGTAATTCCAATAAAGAAAAGAGATAAAGACGCGGCTAACCCATCTGGATACCGACCCATAAGTAAAACTAGCAATGCCAGCAAAATTCACGAAAAACTTATTAAATTGAATATTATGTTACATGTTAATAGATACAGAATCATCCCGGATAACCAATTTGGGTTTAAACGAAAACACTCAACAATTTACGCAATTAATAAGTTCTCTTCAGACATTAATAAATATCTATTAGACGGGTATCTAGTTGGCGCGACGCTTATAGACTTGGAAAAGGCGTTCGATTCAGTGTGGCTCAATGAGCTCCTTCATATACTATCGATTCTTAACTTCCTAGCAAGTTTAGTACTATTGATCTCGGACGTGTTACGTGAAAAATCGTTTGTTGTATGGAATGGGGTATGCTCTTCAGCCCGCACTTATAATATCAAAGAGGGAATGCAGCAAGGGAGCGTAACAGCACCACTTCTCTACAACATCTACAATAGCGCGGTCCTAAATCTTTTTAAGGGGCACACCTAGTGTGACAGTCTAAAAAAAGACGATTTTTGGGAATTTAAAAAAAAAGCTACTGTATTAATTGTTTCAAAATTTAAAGGGTATTTTTATACATATGTAAGCTTTGTGTATGTACTACAAGTCAGTTAATCCTATATGCTTCACAGGTCGCCAGTTGATGGACGAGTGGAATGTAAGTAGATATAGTACGAGAGATAGTGAGTGAAAGATATAGATAGATAGACACTAATTTGTTGACTGAATTAATAAGCCAACATTCTATGAATTTTATTAAAATTTTATTTGATTAATTTTCTAAACGGATTTATAAACAAAACTCTCTTTGTAGTGTCATATAGAGAAGCATAAACATTAAATTGTTGATTCTCTATATTTTAGGTTAGTATAACTACAGCTGTAACACGTGGTAAAATTTATAATTGCGACTGTTATGTAATTAATAATAATAAAACCTCTATATTTTAGACGAATCAACTTGTGTTTTTGCTTTAACGATAAGACTTATTATACATATTTTAAGAATACACAGTAAAATTTTTGAAGAATAAAATTAAATATGTTTTGAGTTACACGCGATCTCCGATGGCGCTAAAAAAAAGGTCCTCTACTCCTGCGATAATTCCGGCCTTCTCCGTGGATGAAACGTAACAAACAAAATTCTTGTTAAACTAGAAGATAATGTCTGAACATTACCTACGGTCGAAATAAATCAAAATTTGATAAAATAGTGGCGTTTTTAAAAAAAAAGTTGAATTTTACCCAAAATTTTGGTCGTTTTTGGCCTGCTAAAATTTGATTTTTGACCAGATCAAAAAACTGGTAAGTCATTTTATGGAGAACTATATACAGAACATGCAGAAAAAATTAGATAGCGACTGGATCTTTTCTCTCTGAGTTATCACTGCAGCAAATTCGAAAAATGCTGTTTCGAGAAAAACGCTTCTAAAGTTTAACTTACTGATTTCATTTTCGATGACTGGCTGCTCTTCGGATGATTATAACTCAAAAACTATTTGAGATATGCATTTAAAATTTTAGTCTGTTATTTTTAAAGGTATAACCTATCGAAATATAAAAAAAAATCGATTTTTTTTAAATTTTACACTAGACGTGCTGCTTTACCTCAACGCTGGTAATCGTACACACTCTGGTGCATATGCCGATGATTTATCACTAATACGTAGCAGGTAAAAAGATTCAAGAAATTAACACGAAATTATCCAGCCTAGTCTCCAAGGTCTATGAGTACTATAAACACTGGAACCTCAAAATCAACCAACAAAAGAGCGAAACAATTCTATTCAGAAGGACGGTTAACGAAATTACATCACTAACAGTATCGTTAATAAAAGACTTTAAGGTACACATCACTAACGAGGTTTTGGGAAAGATAGCTGAGCAGCCCAATAAAGAGATAGTGAAATATCTGGGCATAAACTTCGACTACCAACTAAGATTAAACAAACATCACGCTATTCAACTCGCAAAAGCAAAGAAAGCTTTTAGGGCATAATTCAAAATTTTCTGCAACAGCCACTTAGAACCCAAAGCTAAGCTGATTTGCTATTTACTGCTCATCCGCCCGATAATGGCATATGCAGCGCCTATTTAGTGGAACGTAAGGCCATCTTTAATAGAGCACTATAGACAGTTTAAAAGATCGTGTAATGAAGCTTGTTTAGGCAAAAACAACCCTCGAAACTGGTTACACCAATAATGTCGACAATAAAATCATCTACAATGTGGTTAACATACCCAGGCTCGACATTTTAAAACTCACACTAACAAGGAACTACTTTAGCACTCTTAACAAAATCCATAACATGATATTCAAGTCGCTGAGAGTAGACAAAGTTTATATAGTATTCAGAATTGTTATGATTAACTACTCCACGCCGGAAGTAATTACTAACTTGGACAGACTAGGTTGTATCCAAAACGCTGACAATATTCCTACAATTTATCATATTCGAAGGCACTGCGCGAGAAAAGCGATTTGCATCGATACGACGAACTTACGTAAAGGAAGCTAAGTGTACTTAACTGCCTTAGCAGTTAAGGATAACAATTGCTGCACTAGGCTATCAAAAGATTATTGGTGACTTCAAGGAAATGCTAAGCATATGGATGGAGATACGGCTGAGAGCAAAATTGTAAAAACCTTGCAAACATGCGGGCTGCATTAGGAAATCGATCCAAATCGCAAAAGCAAAAAAAGCTTTCAGGGCGCATTCCAAACTTTTCTATAACAGACACTTGGAACCCAGAGCTAAGTTGATATTCTACCTACTGCTAATCCGCCCAATAATGGCGTATGCAGCACATATCTGGTGGAACGTAGGACCATCGGTAATGGAGCACTATAGGCGATTTGAAAGATCTTGTATTAAAGCCTGTTTAAGTAAATACAGAACCCCAGAATCTGGTTACACTGAACGTATCGACAATAAAACCATTTACAATCTGGCTAATTTACCTAGGTTTGACATCTTCACACTCACTCTAACTAGAAATTACATCAGCACTCTTCATAAAATTGATAACAGGTTGCTCCAGTCGCTGAGAGTAGATAATGAACATTTAGTATTCAGAATGGCCAGGAGTAATTACTCTCCTCCGGAAATATTTACTAACTTGGACAGATTTAGTTGTATCCAAAACGGTGACAACATCCCTTCAATATACCATGTACGAAGGCACTGTGCGAGGAATGCGATTTGCACCGATACTGACAACTTACCTGAAGGAAGCTGGGTGTACTCTACTGCACTAGCTGACAAAGATAGCAGTTGCTGCGCGAAACTTGCGAAAGATTATTGGTGGCTCCAAGGGGACGCCAAACATATGGATGAAATACGGCGTAGAGCAAAATTTAAAAGAATCGCAAACACACGAGCTGCATTACGGATTCGAGCATGTAGGAGCGCAAGACCAGAATAAAATGAAATTGCATCTAGCATCTCATTGTAGATAAAGTCTTAGGGCTTTATCCTGTAAATATGTTAATATGTAAATACTTCACCCAAGTACCCCTCTACCTATCCCTCCTTCCTTTCCCACGCCCCCTCTCATAATTATAACATAACTACAGATCTAATGGTATCTATGAAAAATGTTTCTAATTTTTTTTTTTATTTTTTCCCATTAAATTTTATTTCTAGTCACAGCTCGGATCTCATTCTAGCATGTACGCATTAGAGGCTTCTAATAGTCAACGTAAGACGATTACTTAATTTTGGTGAGGCGCATTTTTGATAAATGACTACCCAAAATTTTTATATATTTTTATATTTCATATTGTTTTAGTTGTTTAGAGGTTTATGTTACCTATATAAGTATACAGAATAGCCTAAAAATAAAAACCTTTTTCAAAACAAACAAACAACTTCTGTCAATTTGTGAAATGAAAAGATATATACGCGTTACCGTCTATTTATTCAAATTTTATCAGCCGATATCTCGAAAAGGGTTGAGTATTGGAGGGTAGTTGTAAAGGCGAAATTGTAGTACTCATCAACATTTACAAGTGTGCAAAGTTTCAAAGAAAAACAAGGGGGGCTGACCTAACGGTCTCCTTGTTAGTGCAAACTGCAACCTAAAAGCAGTTTGCCCCAAATGCGCTGGCAGCCACAAAGTGAGCGAATGCCCCCACAAAGACCAGACGGACAAAACCAAATTCCGTCGCACTAATAGCGACAAATATGGGCACTCGGCAGCATACAAAGGCTGCCTAATGATAAAAATAATAACCAAACTAGTTCAGAAGAGCCTGAACCAAAAAAAATAGCAGCTGCACGCAGGCTAGTTGCTATTAACAAGGTAGTAATGCCGGGGATAAGCTATGCAAATTTGACCTCCCGAACAAACTCAAAAACGCCACTCATCCAGATGGCGCAACCAACGAAACCAATTATCAGGGAAGCTACTAATCCTAGCTACCACAGCGAGAGTACCAGCAACTGTGACAATTGAGGAGCCAACAACATCGTTATACAGCTAAATAATTTCAAAAACGAAATCCTTGCGGAATTGAGAAGAATAAACGAAAAGATCATGAACAACGCAATTAGAATCGACACAATCATGTCACACTTATATGCCGACTAGTAATGACTTCACAACTCAACAACGTACTAAAAATAGCCGCCGTTAACGTCAATTCCATTCGCACGGTTAAGAGAAGGTATGATCTGCAAAAATTCCTAGAGGACCACCACTTGGACATCTGTCTTATCTCGGAAACTAAACGAAAAGCCAAACACACAGTTTACCTTTCAAACTACCAGTTAATAAGAACAGACCGACATAACTCACTACGGAGAGGAGGTACAGCCATAGCGATCAACAATAAAATTAAATTCCAAGTTATTCGCCACCCTAGCACCAGAAACAACAAGATCATTAAACACACAGCAATAAAAGTCAAAATAAACTCAACAACTACATTACTCCTAATCAGCATCTACGCAACACAAAACTGCTCGAACAAATTCATACGAGAGCTAAACAAACTGGCTGACGAATATAAACTACAAGACATTAATATCCAATACATCATAGCAGGAGATTTTAACGCCAGGAACACACTATGGAGTGACACTATCACAAATACCAGAGGTAGACAACTAGACAGTTGGATGTGCGCAAACGCTATTAAATACAAAGCAACGCTTATTTCACTAGAGAAGCTAACATATCCTAAGGCAGGGTCTTTTCTGGATCACTGCATAATGGATATTCGACTTCATACGGTGAATCTTGTAGATAGTAAAATACCAACACTACCGTACGATAGTGACTACAACGCCATCACACTAACTATCTACCTCGACAAAGCAGATAAAATAAGTTTTACTAATATTACAGCCTCACCGCAACATTACAACTACAAAAAGGCCAACTGGAGAAAATTAACCAACTATTTAGAAAAAAACATTAAAAACCAGAACAGCATTCCACACGACAGAAACTTGTCAATATATGAAATTGACCAATATATACTTAATCTTGAAAAAATTATCACTGAGGCCATAAAAATAACTATCCCCAAGAACAAACCAGGAGCCACTAACTACTATCAAAACTATGTCAATAAAACCATCAAAAAATTGCACTCCTACAAATCACTTCTTCTCACCAAGCTATTTAGAAACACCCCCTACAGTCGTCAAGGTATCAATAAAACCAAAAAAAACGATAAGGAAAATTAACAAGCTGTTGCAGACTGAGTTTAGAAGGACTGTGACTGCGTACTGGGAAGGCCAAGTCAAGAACATCGACTACAGAAATCCACATAAGTTCTTCCCAAATATTATTAGATTCTTAAGGCCAAAAAAGAATTTGGGCATTGATACTCTCCGAGTTTAAGCAGATAACAGCCAACTTAGCATCTACGCTCAAACCTACTTTCCACACCTAATAAAAGACAACTCAGTCATATGTTAAAATAAAGAGGAAAAATATGGTGGTACGTGTGAATAAATCTTTATTCTTCTCTTATGTTCGTATCGGCACCGCGTGCCATTTTTAACAAAACAAAACGAACCTTGAAGAGAACTCACCCTTACTGTCTACAGAGACAGCTATATATACTTATCTTACATGGACTAAAGAGAAGAGACTTACATGTGTGCGTCTTCCTTACGGACAAAAGTACACTCATACATGCTTGTGCGTTACTACATATATACAGAACCTGGCAATATTTAATGTACCTATCTCAACACGCCTCCTTACATTCATATTGCCATAGATTTTACAATTTCTAATTATTTAGTCTTATTCTAATTGTAGTTCTTTTCTAAATTTTTCAAATTTAATTCGTCCTAATGCCTTAGTGAAAATGTCAGCAGGATTTTTGTCTGTATCAATTTTTATGACGTCAATTATACCTTCTAAATAATTTTCATTTACGAAATGATAGTGTGTTTCAATATATTTTGAATTTTTAGTTAGATTCCCATATTTACTAATAAAAATCGCACCTGCATTATCCTCATAAATACCAATTGGTTTTTTAATATCTATTTCAAATATTTTTAGCAATTCTTTACTTAATTTTACTTTACTCACGCATGCTGATAATGCAACATACTCAGCTTCGGTAGACGACTTTGTTACAATATTTTGCTTTTTCGATTTCCAGCCTATAGTGTTTCCATACATTTTAATTACGTATCCCGTTGTTGATTTTCTGTCAACTATATCTCCTGCCCAATCAGCATCAACATAACATTCTAAAATATCAGCATTTAAATTTTTCCTATAAACTAATTTTAATTCTTTTGTATAGTATAGATACTTTAATATTCTTAGCGCATATTTATTATGACTCTGGTCGTAACAATTTTGAAATCTACTCAAGTAATTTACTGAATAGCATATATCTGGTCTAGTACTTGAGCTTATATACAGCAGTGCACCAATCAAGTTTCTATATTTTATATCATTTGATGTTGTTAAAGCAGGTTCACATTTTAAATTTTGTTCCATTGGAGTAGTATACAGTTTCGCATTTTCTACATTATATTTTCTCGCTAAAGACTCAATATAGTCCTTTTGATCTAAAGTCATGTAATTATTATTACAATCATAATTAATATTTATACCTAAGTACGTTTTAACTTGGCCCATATCTTTCATCCGAAAATTTTCAGTTAATTTCCTTTTGATATATTCAATTAATTTTCTATCCTTACTTGCTAATAATAAATCATCAACAAAAATAATTAAATAAACCTTTTCATTTTTAACTTCCATAAAATATAAGCAGTAATCAATTTTATTTTTCTTGAAACCTAATTCCCTTAAATAATTATCTAAACATTTATACCATGCGCGTGGACTTTCGTGTAATCCGTACAGAGCCTTTTCTAATTTACATACTCTTCCTGAATCATCATCATAACCTTGAGGTTGTTTTACATAGACGTCTGATTTTACTTTTCCATTAAGGAATGCTGATTCTACGTCCAATTGATCAATTTGAAAATTATTTTGTACACAATAATTTTAAAAAATTTTTAATGTATTTGTTTTCGCAACTGGTGAATAAATATCATCAATTATTTCTTTTTGCTGAAATTCTTTTACTACAATTCTCGCCTTATACTTACTATCTCCTTTTTTTGTATAGACCCATTTTAAATCTAGTGCTTTTTTATCTTTCGGTTTTTCTACTAATTTCAAAGTTCCATTTTTATTTAAACAATCAATTTCTTTATTCATGGCTTCTTGCCATTTCTCGCTCTCTTTACTATTTATTGCTTCATGATAGTTCTCGGGACTATCAGCACTTACAAAGTTTACATAAATACAATTTGTTATTGGACTTCCATATCTATCTACTGGACCTTTCTTTCTTTCAGACCTCCCTAATATCTCTAAGTTTTCATTGCTAGTACTCGGTTTTATAATTTCATTTTCATTTCTTCCATTTTCACGTTCCTTTTTAAATTCAGTTTCACTTTCCTTTTTGAATTCAGTTTCATTTTCCTTTTTCACCTCGAGACATGGAGTAAAAGAAAGTATAGAGTCATCCATATCATTTAACCCTACTAATTTTACATTTTCATCAATTATATCTACATGCTTAGCAACAAGTACTCTATTGTTTACTAAAACTCTATAACCTACGCTATCATAACCAACTATTACTCCAAGATCTGCTTTCCTATCCCATTTACTTTTCCTTTTAATTTCTGGAACTCGAACAAAAACTTTACTTCCGTATAATGTGAGGTTTTTAATATTAGGCTTTTCTCCCATCATAATTTCATACGGAGTCTTCTTTTCTATGGTATTCGCTAAAGTTCTATTTTTCAGATAAGCTGCTGCTTGAACTCCTTCCCGCCAAAATCTAGTATGAATTTTCGCGTCTGATAATAAACATCTCGCCGTTTCCATTATTGATCTATTATATCTCTCAGCAGTTCCGTTTAGTTCATGAACATACGGAGGACATGGATCAATATAGAATCCTTTTTCTTTTGCAAAATTATAAACATTTTTATTTACAAATTCTCTACCGTTATCACACCTTAATTTTTTTATTCTTTTTCCGGTTAAATTTTCAAATAAATTTACGTAGCTTACAATACAATCATAGACTTCCTTTTTTTTCTTTCATAACATAAATTTTTGCTACTTTACTATAATCATCGATTAAAACTAGGAAATATTTTTCACCCCTATACCCTATAGTTGTATGTGGTCCATTTACATCCGCGTGAATTATTTCACCTATATCTTTTGATCTGTGCCTTTCATTTTTAAATTAAGTGTTTGTCATTTTATTTTTTATACAGGTACCACATTTCAAAAATTTCTTCTCTAAGTTATTTGGCAAACCTACGACTAAGTTATTTTTACTTGAAGTATTTAGATAATTAAAATTTACATGTCCTAGCATTCTATGGTATTTCTCTTTCAATGTCATTCCATTAGTTATACTTTCAGTTACATAATTTCGACTACTTCTGAATATGGTATTTATTTTATTTAAATTATTTTCTTTGATCGCAACTCCTATTAATTCATTTTCTTTGCTATAAATTTTTGAGGTATTTCCTGACGATACAATTTTCGCATTTTCGGCGACTTTTCAGAAACTCATCAAATTTCTATCCATTTCTTTGACATAGAATACGTTTTTTAATATTATTTCAGTCTTATTAAAATATGTTACAAATTTAGCTTTAACATCGCCTAAAATGGTTGCTTTAAGTGTACGACCATCTCCCACTTTTACACTAATTGGGTTTTCTAAAGTTTCTGAAGTTACAAAATATTTATCGCTATTTATAATATGGTCGGAACATCCACTGTCTAAAATCCATTCTTGTTTGTTTTCACAAATGTTTACCTGAACGCTGTTATTATCGCTTACCTCTGCTAAAGATGTGAAGGTTCGAATCGGTCTTGACGTTGTTGACTACCTCGTCCTCGGTTACCTCTGCCTCTGTTTTGAAAATTACCTTCTTGTTGTTGTTGATGTCCTTGCCATCGTACGCCTCCTCGCGTTTGTTGTCTTCCTCGTGTGCCTCTCCAAGAGTTCCTACCACTGTACTGATTCGTACACTGATATTGAAAATGACCTTCCTTCCCGCATCTATAGCACGTTAAATCTTTACCTTTTTCAGCTTTGAATATATTTGAATTTTTATAACCGCCTCTTGGATTTTGATTCTCACTTTGTCTTTTCTTAAACTCTAATTCTAGTTTTGATTTTACAAATTCTACTGTTTTTTCTTTTTCTGGTAACGCATCTACAATATCAACTATATGCGACCAGCTTCCCGGTAGTGTTAACAAAAATTAATTCAACTTATCTTCCTTGGTTACATTTTCTCCAGCATTTTTAAGTTCATTTACTAATTTTTCGAAACTATTGTAGAAATTTGTTGGATTCTCATTTTCTTCCATTTTCAAATCAAATAGTTTCCTCTTACATAATAATTTCATTGCACTACTTTTTACTAAGAAGTTCTTGTCTAATTTATCAATCATCTCTTTGGCACTTCCTTCAGAAATAATTAATTCAAGCTGTGTATTTGTTAGACTATTCACGATGTAATTCTTTGCCCTTATTTCTTTCTTCTTCCATACGGCTTCTGTGATCGTTTGTGGCCTTTCATTAAGTTCTATAACTTCCTTACACTCTTTCAGATCTAAAAATAAATTTAATTTGTACTTCCATTTTTTGTAATGTGTCCCATCAAATACTTGTAATAAAAATCCTTTGTTTCCGGATTCGCTCTCTTCCGCTATTTCTATTTGATCCTCTTTGCGTTTATACGCTTTCACAAAAAAAACTATCTTCTTTTCTTCACTTATTTCTTCCTTGTTTAAGCCACGGGAACATTTGCTTAATTCTCATTTACCACCACATTTAACCACGCTCTGCTACCATGTTAAAATAAAGAGGAAAAATATGGTGGTACGTGTGAATAAATCTTTATTCTTCTCTTATATTCGTATCGGCACCGCGTGCCATTTTTAACAAAACAAAACTAACCTTGAAGAGAACTCACCCTCACTGTCTACAGAGACAGCTATATATACTTATCTTACATGGACTAAAGAGGGGAGACTTACATGTGTGCGTCTCCCTTACGGACAAAAGTACACTCATACATGCTTGTGCGTTACTACATATATACAGAACCTGGCAATATTTAATGTACCTATCTCAACATCATATTTACAGATCCGGAAGATAAACTTCTAATCATCGGCAAATACTTAGAAAGCATCAATTCACCCAGATATACAAACACAAACACCAAGACTAAAAAGATAGTGGACACCATAGTAAACAATCTACGCATCTTGAAGCACAAGATAAGAAATAAAGAACTCACATTCACTGAGTTCAGCCCCGAAAATCCAGCATACAATCCAAAAGAAGTTGTCTGTGGACTTAACATTTTTTTCAAAATCCTAGATATCACGACCATTCTAGCAAAATTAAAAAATAAAACCTCATCTGGTCTTGACAATATACCGACGGTAGTTCTTAAGAATCTACCACTTAAACTCATAATGAACTACACCATTATCTTCAATAATGCTATCAATAACGCCTACTACCCATCAAGGTGGAAAATGGCTAAAGTGTTCCCCATACCAAAAAAGGATAAGGATGCAGAATTACCACAAAGCTACAGACCAATTAGCCTCACGATAACTATTAGTAAAATCTATGAAAGGTTAATTCAAAAACAACTAGATTATTACTGCGAACTCGAGAAAATCATTCCGGATAACCAGTTTGGTTTCAAAAACAAACACTCTACAACACATGCACTAAACAAATTTCTATCAGACGCAACTAGTAGCATTCGAAGCAACCTAATAGTAGGAGCAGTTCTTCTTGATCTCGAGAAAGCATTCGACTCTGTATGGATCAATGGGCTAATATTCAAACTCATTAAATATAAATTCCCTACAGGACTTTTCTTGCTGCTGATGGACATGCTGGAGGGCAAATCTTTCCGCACTTGGGACGGCACTAACCTTTCCAGTAGTGGTTTTTAAATCAGCGAAGGATTGCAACAAGGAACGGTACTCTCGCCAATTCTATTCAACATCTTCGATAGCGAAACTAACATCGAAGCCGAGCTGCTTTCTGACGGAGTCCTCTCAAGCTCATTCGCGGATGACAGGGTTATCTACAGTGCAGATTCGAATATAGATGCGTTGATTCAGAGACTGCAAGATCGAATCAACAAAATAAACCAATACTACACCAACTGGAACCTAAAAATAAACGCGCTCAAAAGCGAAGTTGTTTTCTTTCATAGACCGGTTAAACGTATTAATGCATCGCAAGATAAAAAAATCAAGGAAGCTATCATATCCGTAACAGATCATAATAATAGTACACTAGTCATTCCCCAAAAAAAGACCGTCAAATATCTAGGAGTGACCTTGGATCATCTACTTCGTCTCAACAAACACCAAAGCATACAATTAAATAAGGCCAAAATAGCCATCAAGGCGAACTCCAGAATATTTTATAACAGCAACCTCGAAGCAAGAGCAAAAATCATCTGCTACCAACTTTTAATCAGACCAATACTAACTTATGCAGCACCAGTCCTATGGAATATGGGATCAACAGTTATGGAAAAGTATCAAAGGTTAGAAAGATCAGTGCTCCGGTTTTGCATCAGAACACACCGAACGGCTGAATCGGACTATAAGAAATACGTAAGTAATACTAAAATATATAATCATGCTAACATCACCAGAGTAAACTGCTTTATCATTAAATTGTGCCGAAGTAACTATGCTAATTACCCTAAGATAAACAATCCAATTATCAACAAGTTCTGCTGTCCTGATGAAGACGACTTCGCAGCCATATACAACAGTGGATATATCCCACCTAAACTGTTCACTCTCTGTGACAAACACGGACTGATACAAAATGAGAATAATCTCCCATTCTTGTACTACATCAAGAGACATTGCACAGACAAAACAATTAACATGGAACCGGATACAACCACCCGTAATCTCTTCTCGACGGCACTCCCTGATGTCGACAAGAGAGACACTCATAAACTCTTAAAAGTATATTGGTGGCTCACCCAGGACGCCAAACACATTGATGAAATAAGAAGAAGATCGTTGTGGGTAAAACAACATCCTAACCAACGTCTAGTCTCTTAGTACACCCTGAGTCCAATCCTGTAAAGGCTCTCCACGTTTGTCACTACGTGACTTCCTTGTATATAACTCTTTAACTTATTCTAAGCTCTTCTGCCATCCGTCTTCCCGTCTTTTCCCTTCTCCTACAACTTATCCTATCATTCCCACTTCCTCCTACCTCTTATACTCCTAGGTTTAAGTATAAAAATGTGATGTAGATGTTTTTTGGAGTAGCTATACTTTTAACATCTAATTATAAATGTATTTTTTCTGCTGTTCCAGATAAAAATGGACCACCGCGTATTAGACATACTTTTCTATATTTCTATTGTAAGTTACTACTGTTATATGATGAGATCTATCTCAGATAGAAATTCATATCAGACCAAATATTGTTAAGTTTTTTTTATTGATAATTCTTTACTTACGTATTTTTGTACTTTTTATAGCTAAATAAAAATTATTCTTCTAAAACTAAAAAAAAAAACTACCGACGGCTTGTGTTAAGTGAAGCAAAACACGGCTACATATATGTGTTCAACTATTTGTTTAAACTTTAATCGCAAATATTTAAAAAACGATTGACGATAGGAGTATAATAATTTAGCATAATGATGTACTAGTCAAGGTCTATAAGTTGCGTGCCATTTTAAGCAGAACCTAGCGATGAATTTCGTATACTCCCCTTGTTAGTACGATATAATCATATGCACATACATCGAGGTCGGACCATTCTTTTTCATTATCTTCCGTTTTTTCGATTAACCTAGCTACATATCCCCATAATTTATTAACGCGTAACACGCTTTTTATTTCTAATTTCCACGTTTCATAATTTGAATTGCTTAATTTTTCAATCCTAAAATTTAAAATATTTATTTTTATTTTTTTTTCAACACGTGGTTATCTAACCTTAATATTTTATATATATGCCAACACGTGCTTACCGACTTCCGGTTTTCTTCTCTATATTTTATTTACTGGTTTCGTTCTGGGCCAATAACCTGTTGGGATTATTTAGTGGACTCGGTTGAAGAATCACAAAGCCAGCAGTCGCATAAAATAGTGTACTCGTCTATTATATTATATCTTCTATCTTCTCTTCTATCTATCTATCTATCTATTCTATCTTCTATCTATCTTATCTTATCTTATCTTATATATATATTATCTTATTATCTTATTATCTTATTATTTTATATATATAAAAATGAATTCGTGTATGTATGTCGCAAGTGAATTTAAAAACTATACACCTAATCGCCGTGAAAATTTTATGAGTTATTCATTATATTCCCGGACATATTTGTGTAAATTTTTTTTTATCAGAGCTACGGTTCGTGGTCCAGATCAAATTTTCCAAAAATTTCAACGTATCATTGTGTTAGTAATGCACATGAACGTCAGAAACAAGTGAGCAGAGATCAAACGTATCATTGTGTTAGTAATTCATGAGCGTCAGAAACAAGTGAGCAGAGATCATAAAAGAGAGCGACGTCGCACTGCTATTACTTCAATCATTAGAAACGAGACGAACGATACATATTGATTTACGTGATTTGAATTACGATCCCCTTAACAATTACAGTCTTCATATAAGTGTAATTAATAAGTGTACGTATTGTGGAGTTCAAAAATTTAGGTAATAAAAATATACATCACTAGGTAAGTCAAATATTGAATCGTTTTTTAGTATACTTTCTTTAATTTGAATTGGCCACGCTCCCCATGGTTCACGAGGGAGCAAATTATACGTTTGATTGGATACGGGTATACGAAGGAATAAGCAAGATTAGTAAGAAAACAAAAGATATAGAGAAACGATTTAACGACCACATGTCAGAATAAAAAGAAATTGGCAAAAGAAAGATATAAAAATTAGGAAATAAAGTAATAAGAAAATAAAGAGCATAAAGAAGGGATAATTATAAACATTAATTTTTGTTTCTTTATATACAAGTACGTAAATATTGTCAATAATTTAATATAATAACATAATAAAATCTTCACTTTGTTTACAGAGAAACATACTAGGTTAATTTAAGAAACTTTTTAGGTCAATTTTTATCCTTAAATAAAAATATAATCCAAAAGGTATGTTAAATATTAAATCTTCTTATTTATATTTTTCCATTTTTTGTTTGAATATTACAAATTAAATTAAAATTTAAAATTTTTAAATATACATACAAATGTGTTTTTACTTACAATTAGATTCAAGGCAGCAAAGGAATTGAATTCGCAGTACATAGACAAGACGGACGATACATATCGATTAAAAAACCACGATCCCCTTTACAATTACAGTTTTTATAAAAGTGTAATTTATAAGTGTACGTTTTGTGGTGTTCAAAAATATGGGTAATAATAATATACATCACTAGGTAAGTCAAATATTGAATTGTTCAATTTATATTTTTTCAATTATTGTTAATTCATTTTTATATATATAGATTTGTCGTTCGATTTTTCCCTAGCCAATTCTAATAAATACAAAAATGCTGTCAAAAAACTTTTGCTTATAATACGTTAATAAAAACAAATATTATTGACTTACAGCTGAGAAAAATAATTTAAAAGACATTTCAGTAAACTCACAATTATGCCACCAAAGCGACGTAACATTGGTCAATCTACAATAGGCGCAAAAAAGAAAAGAAAAGAACGAGCTTCGGAGACAAGTGACCACAGACAAGCTAGGAATAAAAGATTTCGAGTTTACAATGCTGTTGCTCGAGCATTAGAAACGAGTGAACAGAGGCAAGCAAGGCAAGAAAGGAATTGAGTTCACAATGCTCATGCTCGATCATTGGAAACGAGTAAACAGAGGCAAACAAGGCAGCAAACAAATCGAATTCACTATGCACAGATAAGGCAAACGATACATATTGATTTGAATTTATGTGCTTTTACTTACAATCCTCTTTACAATTACAGTCTTCATCCCAGTGTAATTATTGGAAAAATGGATAAAGAGTGTAGATATTGTTGTGCTCTAAAATTAACAAATGAAACACAAGGTATGTGCTGTGCTGGTGGAAAAGTAAAGTTACCAGAGCTACGTTCACCACCGGAACCATTATTAACTTTAGTATCAGGTGATACAAGTCAATCAAAACATTTCTTGAAAAATATACGCAAGTACAATTCATGCTTCCAAATGACATCGTTCGGAGCAACGAATAACGATACCGCTAATTATATGCCAACATTTAAGGTACAAGGGCAAATTTATCACCATGCTGGATCACTACTACCCTTGCCAAATGATGACCACAAATATCTTCAGATATATTTTATAGGAGATACTGACGAACAAATCAATAGACGGTGTCAACTGAATATGAGTACTAAACGAGAGATTGTCGCTGAATTACAAAATTTGTTGGAACAACACAATGAATTAATTAAATTATTTAAAACCGCCATTGAACAAATGCCATCTGACGATTACAAAATAATAATAAAAGCAGATAAAACACCTATTGGTCAGCATCGAAGACAATTCACCGCACCAACGATCGATGAAGTAGCAATTTTCATGGTTGGTGAAGAATTTAATTCTCGCGATATAATTCTTAATCGTAGAAATGGTGTCGTCCAGCGAGTATTAGAAACGCACCGTTCATATGATGCATTACAATATCCCATTCTATTTTGGCAAGGAGAGGATGGATATCATTTTAATATTTATATGAAAAATCCTACTACTAATGAGGAACTTAACAAAAAGATCAGTGCTATGAATTATTATGCATATCGAACGATGATTCGTAAGAATGCTGATAATCATATATTGAAATGTAGACAATTATTTCATCAATACATTGTTGACATGTACGCCAAGATAGAGAGTGAAAGACTCCTCTACATACGACTAAATCAAGTCAAATTGCGCTCTAAGGAGTACATCCATTTACGTGATGCTGTTGTAAATGATGGCAATCTCAATGAATTGGGAAAAATGGTCATTTTACCATCTACATTTGCAGGCAGCCCAAGACACATGCATGAATATGCACAAGATGCAATGACATATGTTCGTCAATATAGTCGTCCAGATTTTCTCATCACATTTACATGCAACCCAGCATGGGATGAAATAAAAGAGCTTTTATTAACTGGACAATCACCATCAGATCGTCATGATATATCTGGACGTGTATTTAAACAAAAATTAAAATCTCTAATAGATTTTATTGTAAAACACCATGTTTTTGGAGAAACGCGCTGCTGGATGTATTCCATTGAATGGCAAAAAAGAGGTTTACCACATGCGCATATTTTAATATGGATGATGGAAAAGATAACACCAAACAAAATTGATAACATAATCTCTGCAGAAATACCAGACATTCAAATTGATAAAGACTTGCACGATATAGTAACAAAAAATATGATTCATGGTCCATGTGGCTCACTAAATAATAATTCAACATGCATGTCAGATTGCAAGTGCACAAAGCGGTATCCTAGGGACTTACTTACTAAAACTATTGTAGGTTCTTTTTTAGGATAATGAAATACTAACAGATATGTGTCGAAAAGAAGGAAGAAAAGATGTGTCTAGGGGTTTATTTCTTCTTTTAACCAAAACTATATTTATTAAAATACAAATAACGATTACACGTCTATGCGCTATGGTATCCGTCGCGAGAATGCCTGGCGATCCTTTGAAGCGCCCTTTTATACACGCTTGTTTCCCAAGCGTCTCTTTTCGCTCGCTTGTTTTCCAAGCCCGTTTCGGCTATCGCGATATTAAGATGACTAACGATATTTACACTATCGACAAGCTATTTTAGTTGGCTATGCTCGCTTATCTTACTAATAATACTATTCACAACATTACGCAATACTTACTAATACTAATTACAAAATATTACGCAATACTACTAATACTAATTACAATACTACACTATTACAGGGAATGATGGATATCCACTCTATAGACGACGATCTATCGAAAATGGTGGAAAATCCATTAAACTAAAAGTATTCAATAATACTATTGATATTGATAATCGTTGGGTAGTACCATATTCTTCATTACTATTAAAAACGTATAAAGCACACATAAATGTTGAGTACTGCAATTCAGTGAAAGCTATAAAATATATTTGCCAATATGTGAACAAAGGAAGCGATATGGCAGTGTTTGGAATGGCAAACACAACTGCATCTAACCATGAAATCACCCAATATCATCTGGGACGCTACATAAGTAGCAATGAGGCTTTATGGCGCATTTTATCATTTCCCATTCATGAGCGATATCCAACAGTTGTTCATTTAGCAGTTCATCTTGAAAATGGACAGCGTGTGTATTTTACAACAGAAAATGTTCGTGCAAAAGCAATGTCACCACCGCCAACAACATTAACTGCATTTTTCAATTTATGTACAAATGATACCTTTGCAAGGACACTACTGTACTCTAAAGTACCAACTTATTTTACGTGAAATACATTAACAAGAAAATTTCAACGTCGTAAACAAGGACAAGCAGTACAAGGACACCAAAATTTATATTCCACAGATGCATTGGGTCGTCTGTACACTGTACATCCAAGTAACGCAGAATGCTTTTATCTAAGATTATTATTAATCAATATTCGTGGACCAACATGTTTCCAAGAATTAAAAACAGTTAATGGCCATGTGTGTGCTACATTTTGTGAGGCTTGCCAGAAATTAAATCTTTTAGAAAACGATGCTTATTAGGATATTTCACTCGCTGAGGCTTCTAATACAGCTCAACCACAGCAGATACGTACACTATTTTCCATCATAATAACTACAAGTTTTCCGGCTAATCCAAAGGATCTTTGGAAAAGATATAAAGACTATATGAGTGAAGACATTTTACATCGCATGCGTAGAGTAAATGCTAATCCCAACATTCAATTTACATCAAATATATACAATTAAGCATTGATTTTAATTAAAGATATATGTTTGACAATAGCCAACAAATCATGGATAGAATTGGGAATGATTGCTCCAAGTAGATCTGGTAATGACATTTTTGATCGTGATATAGTACGAGAAACGCACTTCGATGTTGACGAATTACGCACATTTGTTAGAATTAATCTGCCGAAATTGGTATTAGAACAGCAAACAGCCTATGACACAATTATGAACACCATATCTAATAATAGTTGTGGTTTATATTTCTTAGATGCACCTGGAGGCACTGGCAAAACTTTTCTTATTTCAATTATTCTGGCAACTATAAGATCACAAAATAATATTGCACTTGCTATTGCTTCATCTGGTATTGCAGCAACTCTTTTGGACGGTGGTTGAACAGCACATTCAGCATTAAAATTGCCATTAAATATCCAGGTAATTGAAAATCCAACATGTAATATTAGCAAATATTCTGGTATGGGAAAAATACTAAAATCATGTAAGCTTATAATATGGGATGAATGCACCATGACGCACAAGAAATCATTAGAAGCACTAAATCGCACATTAAGAGATTTGAGAGGAAACGAGCAGCTTTTTGGTGGTGCACTCATTTTGCTAGCTGGTGATTTTCGACAAACTCTACCAGTTATACCACGTTCAACACCTGCAGATGGATTGAATGCATGTCTCAAATTATCAGTGTTGTGGCGATATGTAAAGAGAATATCTTTAAAGACAAATATGCGTGTTCAATTACAACAAGAAGAATCTTCTGAACGATTTGCTGAACAATTGTTAGATATTGGGAATGGTAAAATGGAAATAGACGAATCCACACACTGTATTACACTACCAGAAATTTTTTGTCATATTGTAAAATCCACTAATGATTTGATTGACAAAGTTTTTCCAAATTTATTAGAGAATTATAAAAATAATCAATGGGTAAGTGAACGTGCTATATTGGCAGCCAAAAACATTGATGTGAATTTAATAAACAGCACAATTCAAAATAAAATACCAGATGAAGAAGTAACATACAAATCCATAGATACTGTTGTCAATCGTGATGAATCCGTTAATTATCCAACAGAATTTTTAAATTCATTAGATTTACCAGGAATGCCACCTCATATTTTATGCTTGAAAATCAGTTCTCCAATCTTACTTCTAAGAAATATAAATCCACCGCGACTATGCAATGGGACTAGGCTATTGGTAAAAACATTAATGAATAATATAATTGAGGCAACGATTTTAAGTGAAAAACATCAAGGGGAACATATACTACTACCACGCATTCCCATGATACCTACGGATACTCCATTTGAATTCAAACGCCTACAGTTTCCTATACGATTAGCCTTTGCAATGACCATTAACAAAGCCCAGGGACAATCATTGCAAGTATGTGGATTAAATTTGATAAATCCATGCTTCTCACATGGGCAGCTGTATGTTGGGTGTTCACGAGTTGGAAAACCATCAAATTTATTTGTTCTTGCACCAGATAGGAAAACAAAAAATGTTGTATATTTACAAGCATTACATAGATAAATTTNAGGGACAATCATTGCAAGTATGTGGATTAAATTTGATAAATCCATGCTTCTCACATGGGCAGCTGTATGTTGGGTGTTCACGAGT
Organism: Mischocyttarus mexicanus; assembly: GCA_023678845.1. Classification (NCBI taxonomy): domain Eukaryota; kingdom Metazoa; phylum Arthropoda; class Insecta; order Hymenoptera; family Vespidae; genus Mischocyttarus; species Mischocyttarus mexicanus. The sequence goes on from JACGTP010000484.1 coordinate 29,382, forward strand.
TGGAAAACCATCAAATTTATTTGTTCTTACACCAGATAGGAAAACAAAAAATTTTGTATATTTACAAGCATTACATAGATAAATTTCAAATTGAAATTCTTTTGCAATAATGTTTAATATGACAAGTGAAGAAGCATGGATTTATCAAATTTGACATATGACATATATGTATGGTTATTTCTTTTTGTTAAACATCATTTTAATCTATTGTATACATTGTATTGTTAATAAATTACTTTTATGTCCCATTTTACAACTCTTAACATATTTCTTACTCTACTTACATAACTTGGCTCAATCGAGTGTTTTATACAATTTTTGACCTATAAATTTAACCCCCCCCCCTTTAATTCATAAATAATTAGAAGAGGACTCCATGCTGAAGAAATTTAGCCAAATACAACACCCCTTATTCTCTTTTTATTCCCATTACCAAAAATGAAGTAATAGTCTACACCTTATTCGTACTTACCTAAAACATGGCTCCTATCTTCATTATCACTAATTCGAAAGTTTGTAGCCTAAATTTTGTTTTTCTTCCTAGCGAAAAAAAGGCAATGCAACGCATGTCTTAAATTGAAAGCAGCAAAGAAATCGAATTAGCAGTAAATAGACAAGACGAACGATACATATCGATTAAAAAACCACGATCCCCTTTACAATTACAGTAACACAAGGCTCCTACCTTTATTCTCACTAATTCGAAAGTGTGTAGCCTAAATTTTGTTTGTCTTCATAGCGAAAAAAAGGCAATATTCTCACTAATTCGAAATTATGTAGCCTAAATTTTGTTTGTCTTCCTAGCGAAAAAAAAGGCAATGCAACGCATGCCGGGGCCACTAGTTACCTATATTTTTAAATTGTGAGATTTGCTAACATTTAATTTTCTCGAAACTAAAGAAAATGGGCTTGCACCACTTTCCAAATAAACGGTCCATATGATAAGCCTAGTTAGTATAAGTATATAAGTATGAGTATTAGTATGATGTCATAATTAGGTCATACAACATAAAATGATATTAAAATCATAAGAAGAGCTATTTTGACGTAAAAATTAAAATTAAAATTTCGTCAAATTTTATGTTCGCTAAATGAACTATGTGTGACGTCATATTAAAGTCATGTGTTCACTAGGAATAACGAAGTGAACATGTAATCAAACAAATCGTGAAAAAAACTAGTATTACGAATAAATAATTGTTACTTTATTACAAATGAAATGCAATTAACTTATATATACCAGTTAAATGACAAATAGATATTAGTTTATGCCATGTAGAAGACAATTGTATTAACTGACGTAATCAACAAGAAATAAAAAAAGTACGTTTTTCGTCAGTAATTCAGAAAATAATAACAATGAAATGACCAATTATAGTAAGGAAATATATATGTACAATACTGGTATGGTTAGCGTTAAACTACCAAGAGCTTTCCACAAACTTCCTTTCGAATACCTATTATGTTTTGCTTGAAAATACTCGACG
>JACGTP010000485.1:0-26377 GCA_023678845.1 Mischocyttarus mexicanus
TATTATTATTATTATTATTATTATTATTATTATTATTATTATTATTAATATGTTTTATAAGTAATATTATCTTCGTTGATGTATTTTTCAAGAAGTGGACTATATCTCTAAGCTAAACTAATTCTTGCACGACAGATATTGAAAAAATAACTATAATCTTCTGATGGATATGTTAGACTAAAGTTTAGAATGAAAAATAAAATACAAATACAAATACAAATATTGAAAGACACGTAAATATGATCGGGTCACCTGTCCGCGTTATTTTTTAATTTTTGGATTTTTTCTTTTCCAAGAACTCTCTCGATGTGGTTTGAATAGTTTGAAGAAAAATTATAAAAATAAAAGTAAGAGTAGATTAGATTGTGTCAAGTATGAAATAGGGGAAACAAAAATCTGCTTAATCGAATTGAAATTTGTTCTATTACATACTTGACAAACTAATGGATAAATAGAAGATAGAAAGACAGAGAGAGAGAGATTGAAAGATAAAAATAGATGTGAAAAAAAAAAAGAAAAAAACAACAACAGTGATAAAAAATGGGATAGTAAAGAATAGGTCAAAGTACCAGGGTGGGTCAAAAAGTTCAGTTTTGGTTCACAATTTATCTACGAGTGTTAAAAAAAAATCAGAAAAATCAAAAAACAGGTTAAGAACTTTTATTCCACCCTGTAAATTCCATTCATTGAAAATACACTGGGTATAATATGTCACACGTAAAGCCATAAACACATATAACAAATATGGATTATTATCAACGAGAGGATACAATGGAGATTAGAAACCATGCTAATTAAAGATTGATCATTTTTTGATCGTATGTTCATCATAAAAATCTCTAATAAACATAAACAAACAATTATACTACGTACGTACGTTTTTCTGTTTTAATGGGTTTAAATTATTTGTTTGTTTCTTATTGGGTATAACGAAAAATCTTCTAACAAGATTGACAATAAGAAAAGATGTTCAATATTTTTAGTATCAATATTTTCTACACTCTAAAGAATAATTAATTAATTAATTAATTAATTAATTAAAGAAATTAGGAAAAATAAGCATAATACTTACACTAACACGAAGGATATATTATAAAATATAGAAAAATATATTGAAACACACGGAATGCAAGACAGTTTTTAATTAACAAATACTCTAAGCATTCATATTAAAAATAAATAATAAAAATGATGCAAAAATTCACGTATATACATTAACGGTACACGATAAAAACGTGCTAAGTGTTTCAAGATTACACGATAGATGCTAATTAAAAGCAAGGACAAAATTATAAGAATAGGATGCTCGTATTAAATTTAATTAACAATAAATATAATAATTTACGAACAAAATTTTATATTTAATACAATTTTTCATTAATTGGAAAGATTTTGAAAAAAACATTTCTGACACGCTGAGACAAATAAAAATAATCAAATCCAATACGAGTGTGTAGAAGCATTTAAACACAAAGGAACAATCACTTTAAGGACGTATCATACAATCGAGAAAAGTATAAAATTTAAGAGAAACGAACAAGGGGGAAAAAGCAAAGAAGAGAGAACAAAATCAAAATCAAAAAGAAAAGGTCAAATATGAAATGAAGCAAAAAATGTATACAATTGAATAGAAATTTGCTTCATTTTATATTTTTGATAACTAAAAATAAATAAACAAGAAAATAAAATAAAAATGTAGAACAGACAGAGACGGACCAACAGTGACAGACAGAGTTACCTATGTAGCTGGTGACGAGGTTACGGAATTTGCGATGGTTCCCCTTAATCTCAGGCAGGTCCACTTTTCATATTCGAGTTTTCGAGTATCGATCGGTAGCAGATCAGGTCAGATCAGATCAGGTTCGTTTGGGGTTGACACGGAAAGTGTAATGCACGGGACACAGAAATATCATCAACATTTTATAGCTGATTCCGTTGTATTCAATTATTAAACGTAAATGTCATTTCTAAGAAACATCATATCGCGGATATCTTAAATTATTCCTTATTTATTTATTTGGTTTCTTATTAAAGACAAATTTCCGTATTGTTAAATTAATAATAAAGAACGAGTAAGGCACATCAAAAGGGTTTTTTTAGGCTCATCAGAATATTCATGGAAAAGAATAATTAAGAAAATAATATATGAATAAATATATAAATTAAATTATTAATTGAAATTAATTGATTAGAGATTAGAGATTAAAGTAATATAAATTAAGAGAAGTTTTTGACACATTCGCATGTGGTTTGTTTTTTTAATATTTTTCTTTTTCACGATCTCGCGTGTAAGTGTAAGTATAATATGTTAATAATTATTCTAATTTATCCTGGATTAATTTTTGGCCTATTTCTTTTTTATTTTATCCACGTTGTTTCTTTATATGGGAAACCCTATTATTTTATTACTTTTTTTTTGATGGTACTGTACATCTGTTTTCAAAAATACCACAACACAATTTTTATATTTATATATAATATATGCAATATATAAATATAAATAGTGAAAGAGATAGATAGAGATAGAAAGATAGATAGATAGATAGATAGATAGATAGATAGATAAATAAATAGATATTAATAAATATACACAAGGTGAATCAAAGGTGTTTCTGACTAAACAATAGACCAAACTAATACAATAATTTTAATATTAAAAATCAATTAAAATGTTGATCCACCTTGTACATATTTGCATCAACGTGTGAAGATTAAATAAAAAAATAATAATAATCTCCCAAACGAGGTGGTGGTACGAGAAAAACACAAACAACGAACACATCGCATGGAAAACACAATAATTATCGAAGACATTATGCAAGGTGGTATTTAAATGATGACAATGACAATGATGATTATGATTAAATGGATTTAAAACAAATACAAAAAATAAAGAATTAATTAAATAATAAAAGAATAAAAATCTAATTAAATCAAATATGATTGGTGGTAGTGCAAAATATGATTAAAAATTATTTAGAAATAATAATAACACACACAAAATAATAGATTAATTAATTAATTAATTAATTAATTACTACGACGATGCATCACACACAGACGAGAATTTAATTTGGTTACAAATTTTCCTCAAAAACAATATTTTTTTTACCGGACACCTATTAAACATTGTTCGTTAATATCTAAAGTTTATTTATCTAAATTAAATTGAATATTAGAATAGAAAATATATAATAAAATCAATTAAAACAACGCGATAAGAGATTGGATTATAAACAAAAATGAAATTGAGTGTAAGATAGTAGAGTAGTAGTGCGGGTAGGCTCTTTAAATGAAATGAAATTGTCAATCGTGAAAATGTTTATTGGCAAAAAATATATATGTATATATATATATATATATGTATATGTATATGTATATATATATATATACGTATATAAATGTTGTACATTGGTGTCCACAGTGTGAGTTTATAGCTGAATATTATTTTCGTTTTCATTTTCATTTTCTAATTTCTAATATTTCCTTTCTATAATTCTTCATTATTTTCTCTATTAAATGTAATTTAACGTTTTTAAGTTTAACAATAAAAAAGATATTTCTACTACTACTTTTTTACACCATACCTTCTCAACTATCATACTCACTCATTTATTCTCTCACTCACACTCTGTATTTTTCCAAAATCTTAAATAAGTTTTAACAATTTGTTTCGTTACGAGGAACCATCATCGATCATTAGAAAATAATATAAAGCACGAAAAACGTGACATTATTGTTATTTATAGGTCATTTTAATTAATCTAATATAATTACGTATGATAATATACAAGTCAATGGTGATTATGAATGTATCATAATTTTTTTTACTCTATTCTAGGATATCAAAACACAGATCATTAAATTAAATGTCATTTTTTGTAAACACATCAACATTGTAGAAAATAAATATGCACAAATATTTTATAAATTATTTATAATACCAGAACTTCTCAACACAATCCTGACGATCCAATAATGCGAGAAGAGAGTCTAAAATATTCCAGTAAAAGTAATACAAATTTCTTATTTTTATTTTAAATAACATTAGATGTATTATAGTGGAGTTTATGATAAAATAAAATAAAATATAAATGTAATAGTTATCAAATAAATACAAAAATATGAAATCAAATGAATGAGGTCATCGTCAAAGATGGAAAAAGTTTGAGAAGTCTTGATTTGTATTTTAATCATAATCATTGACTTATATATTATACTAAATACGTATCATGCGTTATATTCCTACATCCTTTTCGGTAACAAGCTTTAATCAGATTGCGTACCCGAATGAATAATAAAATAGAAAGCTCTGTGTATGTGTGTGTGTGTGTGTGTGTGTGTTAATAGAATTAGTATTAGAAGAGGCAACTCGTGTGCACTCTACCAATAATTATTTCAATAATATACAATGTGTATGTATAAATTTATGAACAAGTTCTTACAAAAAGTTTGGCACACGAGTGTAAGGTACTTGTTCATCGAGGAACTGTTTCTGTATGTTTCTTTTTTCTTTCAATATTTCATTCAATATTTCATTGCAATAATAAGCAATCAAGTCGTCCACGTACGCACACACACACACACATACATACACACACATAATAGGAAGTACAATCGAGATAAAATGTTATTTATATTGTAATATTATTCCTACGTTTAATTGACGTACAGAAAAAAAAAATAATAAAATTCTATTCTATTTATATTCGACAACGTACGAATACTCAGCTATGGTTTGTGGACACCAGTGAAACGAAGAGAAAATTCATTTCGATTAAAATTAATTTGACAAATTTTTTTAAACCGATTCAAATACTCTACTCATTTAAATTATTTATTTAAAATTAATTAATTGTGTAATTAAAATACTGTCTTTTTTTTTTCTTCTTGTTTAAAATATTCTACGAACGAGAGAGATTTATTTCAATAAAAATCGAGATAAAATAAATAAGAAAAATTAAATTATATGGGTAAAAATGAGATTAAAAGAAAAATACAAAAAATAATAAAATATAAATGCATCGTATTATTAGCATAATGTTAGCAATTAGTTAAACCAAAACAAAACCTAATAAATGATTATTACCCGATTATTGATTGTTTTGTTATACATTTTATATACAGTACTACTTGATTGATTTTTTTTTTTGTATGTGTATGAATTATTATCTCAGAAGGTACCTGAAAATATTCTTAATGGAATCTAAAAAAGCAATGATATTTAATCCTACGTATTAAATACCCAGTTAACAAAAAACATTAATATAACGTTCGATTTAGGTCATTTTCCAAAAATGACGTCACATTAACGTCATATTAACGTTTTGTGTTAACTGGATAATTATATTTGTGCTATTCGATATGGCGTATCACTTACTCAAATATCACGTGTTTTTAATTGTTCGCGTGAATTTTGTTCGATAGTTTATTAAATCTACAATATTTTGGCAACACGAATTTCAATTAAACACACACACACACACACACATACACACACATATATATTTAATTATAATTTATATATTTTTTGTTTATATCAATAGGACAAGAAAGTTAGCGCAGTTTATGGAAAACACCTTGCAAGTGATATTTTATTTTACATAATGTATCTAAATAAATTTTATAATATATATATGTATGAATGTATGTATTAGTATATATATATATATAAAAAAAAGGAGGTAATTATTTAATAGAAATTTTCAGATACCCAATGAGAATCAGAAGTAGTGTGTAATTAATTTGAGATAAACCACTTTCCTATGATATCTTTCTTAGAATATTATTTTGGACGGCTATAATGTATCAGTTAGTTTGTTTTTATCATCTTTTGCATACGAGATAAAGGAAGATAAATTGTCAAATATAAAATATATATATATATATATATATGTACCTATATATAATATAATATAATATATATATGTTATTTTTACTTTCTTATACGCGAAAAAGCTTTTTTTTTTAACTTTTTTCTTACTTTTCTTGCAAGTAGTTTAAAAATTGTTAATGATATAAATGAATGATTTAAATAAAAATGATATAATCAACTAGTACGATAATAATACTAATAATAATTATAATAATAACAATAATAATAATAATGTAAATAATAATAATAATAATAATAATAATAATAAAATGTGATTATAATAGTCTCATATATTGGACATTGTTCGAACCGAACATTGAAAAACGAGAAACTTGTTACTCTTTGGAAAAGGACATAGTTAATTATGTTAATATCGAATAAATAACACTCCAATTAACACAAAACGTTAATATGACGTAAATCGAACGTCATATTTACGTCATATTAACGTTTTGTGTTAACTGGGATGTTATTAATTAAGATATTATCTGTCTCTCTTTTTTTTTTAATACTTTTCATATGTTTTTTTCCTTGCCTTTTCTTCTCAACGAGATTACACGACAATACTTTGAAATATAAACAAAATACAGTTTTATTCTTGTCTAGCTTACTGCTTACTGCATATACTATTTAAAATATTTTTAATTTGCGTTGTGTTTGTGTTTGTGAATGTACGTATTATACTTTTTCCTTTCTATTTTTGTACCGACATAAAAAAATCTTCATTTATTAATTAATCGTTCATTTAAAAACACGTTTTTATATAGGAAAAGCTATAATATTATGCTAAATAATGCTAATTATGCCATTTGTTATATCTTTTACCCTATAATTTATTTTTAGTTTTATTATAGCAAAGTACATTTCTAATACGCGATTATTAAATTTTCCAAAAATAATAAAAAATAAAAAGTAAATAAACATTGTATATGATTGAATCACAGTATATACGTGTATGTATGTATGTATATTAGTATATACATTATTCAGGCAGAAAAAGGATATATAATCACAGTCAATAGTTAAAAAAAAAAAAAAATACAAAATTAAAGAAAAAAACATTTTTATAATTATCTTTACGTTCGTACTCGTAATGACAACTATGAAAAAATGTTAGTGCGTTATTGTATCATTGCCGAATGATTTTTCTTTTCTTGTTTTTTTATTAAAATATTATTATTATTATATATATAAAAATAGAGAAAAAAAATTAATTATAATCGTGATAAATCAGATCAACCATAGAAAACTAATGGCCATCGCGATAATAATCAATTAACCGTAATTGTTTAAAACTTACAACTTAAGAATGAGCCTTGTTTAATGTTAACATTGACGTCAAGTTTGCTAGTAGAGGCTGATTAGGATGGTACTTACGTGAAGGTATCTTCTTGAATACTGTCTTGGCCATAAAGTCTTGAAAACGCTGAGCATAAAATCCTGGTCGATGTACTGATACTGTATCCTGAAGAAAACAAAATCCCACCACCCCCCAAATAATAATAATAATAATAATAATAATAATAATAATAATCACAAAAATATAGTTTCTATTTATTTTAATTAGTTGGTATACTTTTAGATATGTATTATGTTCTTGAATTTAAAAAAAACTCAATTTGTTATTAAATGGAATAAGAACAAATATACAAAGAATAAAATATAAAATATAAAATTAAAAGAAAAATTTGATAAAAGATATTGTTTAAAACTTACACCATCGTGTATCATCGATTTCCACGTATGCTCGAGCTTCTTCTTAAGTCTATAGCTCTGCAAAATGTCAATGATACCAAGAAACAGCAATAGTCGTTCACCCCGAGCATTTCTTGCAGGTATACCACCAGGACTGCTAGGAAGAAAAATATAATTTATATTTAACATTTAGATACTTCAATAACTCTTGATGTATATACATCGAAACATCCATTTTTATGATAAAATAGTGTCATCAATTTCTAGGTAGATCAGATTAATTGATGAAGTTAAACAAAACAAACTCTCATTTCTATTTATTTGATTAGCATAATTAATAAAAGCAAAGTGATCCCAGGGTATGTATTAGGATAACACACATTGATACTGCATGATACCATACTAATTTTTTCTTTCATTCTATACTCAATGGACAATACAATATTACACAATTTGCACAAAAGCGCAAAAAAATAAATAATAATAATATTATGAATCTAAAATTAAAAGAAGGTACAAAAAATAATAATTACTTGAAATCAAAGACTATGTTAATTGTTAATAAAATAAATTTTTTGTAATTTGCCATTAAAGTGTTAAAGAATTTTTGACTCAACCCCTCAAACCCCTCAAATCCCTCAATGCTCTCAACCCTCTTAACCCACCAATCCCTTCTTTTTTAGATTGCAATAAAAATAAACGAATGAAAAATATGTACGTGTAAAAGAAAACTCACGGAACGTCATCCTCTTCGTCAATCGGTTCGCTTTCAGCTTGAATACTTTCCATAGCTGTACTATGTGCGACCAACCTTTGCCTGTTTATGCTTCTCGATCGATTCAATGCCGTAGCACCTATTCTATCTTCCCTGTCACGTTCTCTTTCCGCTTGATTAAAAGCTCCACCCTCGCCAGTCATCTCGCCAACTTCGTCGTCCGCGCTGGCTGATATTCTTTGTTCCTGCTAACCAAATGAATCAACACCAAATCCCCGTTTTGAGATATTTTTAACTTCAGTTTTTTCTTACTCAGAATTATTTTATTTATTCTAACAACTATTTTTGTACACCGTTTTCAATTAGTAAAATCAGGAAAGATGTGTTTTAACGACTGACGTGTTTTAAATTCATTGATTTTCTTATTACTTACAGTTTTTTCTCTTGCAGCCTGATCGAGATTATGTATTCCAACGAGAAGAGAATAATCCATAATCTTGAAACTTTCCAATACCCGACAATCTCGTTGAATTGTTTTAACCAAAGCATTGTACGTGTCAGCTTCGAGAAATATTCCTTCTGTATGGTGTTCCATAAAATCTAAATCTTTATACGTTGGAGACGACTTAGATCTTTCTGACTTTGATGCCTAGAAAAATGTTTAATCAAAATATTAAATATATTAAATACAAAAAATAAGGAATGAAATTTTGGAATAAATAATATAAAAAATGCACGTTATACTTTTCTTTTATACGTTGATCCTTTGAGATCGTACTTTTGATGTAATTTTACTGCCGAAGGAAGGAGATTATTCATAGCTATTAATCGAACATTTTTACTGTTACACCGATAACAATACAAGCCAAAAAATTTTGGTAACAATGTTCTTGGATTCTGATTTAAATTCTGTAAACCAAAAGAAATACACAAACATATTGGTTATTTATCAATTTTTGAGTTACCATGAAAATATTATTTAAGTGTATGAAACAATTTGACAGGAAAATAATTTGGAGCAAAAAATATATGTAATTGAATTGAAATTTGCTTCATTTCATATTTGACTGTCTAATACAGCAAAGTAAACGTGTTATAAAACGTATGAGTGAAGTTTCGATAGTTGGAATTAAAAGTTTGTTTGTTTAATTATTTATTTTTATATGAAATTGTAATGAATTGTTCCCTCAATTATCTAAGAAGTTTCTATTATCGTGAGTTTAATTTACATTGTATCTCTGATTATTCTTACCATGTAATATCCTGGTAGAAGAGTTTGTAAGAACTCTCCCTCTTTATGCTGTACAGTCTTAATAATAAATTCATCATCTTCCGTTAAATAGAATATACTTCCACTAGCACCCGGATTAGACAACTCGCGCAAAGGTGCACTGCACATTGACATCTAAGAAAAAAAATTAAAAAAAAAAAATAGTAATCAATAAATAAAATAAAAATAAATATTTGAAAGAAAAATATGAATCACGGTAATATAATTATAATTAATTCGTTAAAAACTAAATATAATATTACCAAGAAGTCATCCGGTTGAATGCCAAATAGATCCCTAAAATATCGAAATGCAATAGGGGCATAATTTTTAAATTTAAATTCGGAAAAGTGATGAGCAGGAGTGTGATTAGATCCCTCGCTTGGAAAATTCGTTGTCTCGACTGTCATGAAGTCTTGCATGAGCAAATCTCGTTCTGGCTTACTTGCCAGACCACCAACCGCATGTTGTATACCAAGTTGTATAGATCCCATAATCTGTGTCGTTTGTATCTATACGTTTTATTTTTTTTTCCCAACAAGAAAATATATTTATTAATATAATTGCATAATATAATTTACTTACAAAAAACAATAAAATAAATACTACTATATGCAATAATAATTAATAAACACGCGTATATTGGATTGAAAGATGAATACAACTTTCAATTAAAAATAAAAATTAATAAATAATATTTTTCTATTTTGTATGTTTATTGAAATAAAATATATATTCCAATGTTATTATTATTTGTATGTAGAATAAAGTCAAACAAGTTTTAAAAACAAAGAAATACATTTTTGAAATAATCAAATAATTTTGATTAATCAAATAGAATATTATTATTTTTTATAAAAAAATTGTATTATTACCTTTTTGTACGTAATTTCACCTCCCACTCCAACTCGACGATGTCCAATTTTCCTTTCCCTTTCGGATTTATTTCTCGACACCCCCGCAGGGGTTTTGAGCCCTGCCGTTCCATGCTGTGTTATTGAATTCTGCAAAATAAATTGCTCGTCTACTATCTCCTGCATTATAAAATAAAAAATAACAACAAAATAATGAAATTCTTGGTAAAGTGTTGACCACTGATTAACAATTAATGCTATTAAATATTATTGAAATAAAAATAGAAATGTTATTGATCGAGAAATACATGACGAATTGATCAACGTGTTTTAAAGAATAGAAATAGAGCTGATTTCATCCAAGAAAATTCAATGGAAGTGACCAACTATGTATTATGTATTATCTAAAACAGTCATATTTATATATCTGTAAACACATGTATTACATTCTTTCATTGATCATCATTGTACAAACAAACCAACAAACAAATATAAATAGAATAAATGTAATAAGAAATAATAATGATTCTTAATTCTAATTAAAATAAATATGAATAAAAATATAAATAAAAATCTATTTGATTTCAATACTCTTTTAGTTTCCTCCTTTCTTTTCCTTCTTGAAAATTTATTATTAATATTATTATTGAAAATTGTACTATTCTATTTAACAAACTACACGACAAAGATAATATTTTTCAATTAAATTACAAAATAAATATAAATTTAAATACATTTTATTCCAATTACGATTCTTTTTCTTTTTTTAACTATTTCGTACGACATTCGTAGAAACATTTTCCTTTTTTGTCATTGTTTAGTAATGTACGTCGTTAGACGATAAAAACTTCAAAGCGATATGAGCTAAACGTTATCATCTGACGTAGAAACAGAGAGAAACTAATAAAAGTACATGCGTATTTCACGAGTGTCTAACAAAAGTAAGCTTCGGTTATTGTAAAATGAACTAATTGCGTCAATAACAACCTTTTTTATATTTTTTTTTTCAAGGAAAAATAAAACTCAAAAGAGAAAGATCGAAGAATTTCAAACAATAAATAATGTATTATAAACATTAGATTAGATAATGGATACTTACATCAAGTGTAGTTACTTTTTCACCAGTTGATGATTTATCTGTTGAAACAACAAATGCAAATAATTAGTATCACAATGTCTACATTTATTTTATATCATTATTTTTTTCTTTATAATATTCTACACGAGAAAAACGAAACAACACAATGTTAACAGAGAAGAAAAAAGAAGAGAAGAGAAGAGAAGAGAAGAGAGAATTAAACAGTTTTATTGAATTTAGATTACCAAGAAATATTCAATTAAAATTATTCGAATAATTCTGTATTTGATTGAAATATTTAAGAAAGTATTGAATTAAAAATTACTTGTATTTTTTTTATATACTACAACAACAAGTAAAAGAAAGTCTTATGGATATGGATAGAAATTTTCAACACATTTGATATACAACTTGAAATATTTCATTTACGTTGTAGGAATATGCTGTTAGAAAGATTATCTAATCAGAGTTCTATTTAGAACATGAAACATATCAGACGTTTGTTAAAAAGAACCGGTTATTTCTCATCTTCCCAATTCTTTTTTTCTCTTCTCTATTACTTCATCATACTAGGATCGATATCATCAAACCACGGTCAAATCAGGACCAGAATCAGGACGAGAATACCATTTCTCGTGTTAATCAAATTCTGTTTAATGCAATCGATAATCAATGTACTACTCTACTCTATAAAGTTTAATTAGAAGCCTTTGATTTATAGATGATAGCACTTTCGTTAACGTTGGGTTTAATTCATAGAATGGTTGGTAGTAGAATGGTGTGAGTGAGTGAGTGAGTGAGTGAGTGAGTGGTTGGTAATGGTGGGAGTAAAACTATGAAGAGGAATAAAGGCTTTGATCTTTTGATCAAAGCTCGGTTAGGCTCTCTCTCTTTCTCTCTGTTCGACAAAAAGACACAAAATATAAAAGGGAAATAAAAATAGGAAAGAGAAAAATTGATATAAGCTTTAACCGTGCTATGTGTGACTTTTCCAATAAATACAGGTTGAATATATAAAACGAAGTCATTTCAATGGAAACTGGAGATAAAAGGGACTAGGTTATTCGAAATTCAACGGTGACAAGAAAATTGTCGAGCTTTTAAAGATAAAAGTTCATCTTAAATAATATTGAATTTTTATTTTAAATCAAGAATCATTCCAATTGCAATTTATGCGATTATACATCAGATGGGTATTTCAATTGAAAGGTGTTTAATATTTTTTAGGATATTTGTAATATTATGAAACATAATTTTAAAACAAAATTCAATCATTTTAATTGGATACGCGTTGTGCTGGTAGTGGTGGAATAAATTTTTAATAATCAATCAATACAATGAACTAATTGAAGTTATTTCTTGAAAATTGATAGATATTTGATTATAATTTTGTATTAAAAAAAAAAAGTATATTGTTCATTAAAATTGTATCGAAAGATAATTTAACAAAATGATATTTTGTCATGTGGATATTCCTAAGAAATAAAGAATCCATTTAAAATACAATTTAATAAACATTAATGAAAGAAAGTATTTTGTTTTCATAAAATATTAAACTCAATCAAGTGATCTATGAAAAACTCACAATTTGTAATATTTTAAATACATTTTGATGACTTTTTTTCTATAAAAGCATAAATAATTGAGACGTTTTGATCAAACTGTTCAACCTAAATACACACACACACATATGAATCATTCATACATAGAAAAAAAATATATTAAAAGGTATTATCATTAAACTGAACAACCCTGTATATGAAATACATCATACACGTGCAATGTACGATAGAATGATCAAAGCTTTTGACACGTACACATACATACATTCATGTACACATGCAAACACACAACATTTGTGAGATAGAAGAAGAGAGTGAACTTTGCAGGATGAAAAAAAGGGGAAAAATCAACGAAGGTACTGGCCATGGTATAATCGAAGGGGTAACATTGTTCACTGTGACATTTGAGATACACACACACACACACACACATACGTATATATTACACATACATAAATAAACTTAGTGTGTTGTACGTCAGAGAGATTACGAGAATAACTTTGTAGAGTCTAATGGTGCGAGAGTATGTTTTAAGAGTTAATCGTCTTGACCGACACACATGCATAAACTTTCATTCTGTATCTGTCCTGACATGTACATTTTTATATTTCGGCCACGTATTAAAGACTTCAGATCATTGTGTGTGTGTGTGTGTGTGTGTGTGTGTGTGTGTGTGTGTGTGGGTTCGATAAACGGTACAATGCCCCCTTCTTTCTACTTTCACGCGTGCCAAAAGCAAAAGAGAGAAAGAAAGATTGCCAGTGAATAAAATTATTTTTAAATATTAGTTTGGTGGACAAAATGTGTCGGATTTTTACCTATAATTCAATAGAAAGATCCGACATTTCTTTTCCACCAATCCGATACACAAAACTTTTCTAACTAAAATTAAAATTGAAAAATAATAATCTAAAAATGAATCTAAACACACGTTGGTAATAATTACTCTTTGAAAATGAATACAACCGATATGTAAATTAATTATTGCAAAGTTAGTTTAAGAAAAATTCCTAAATAATTACTAAAAAATAATTGAAATAAACAATAAGCAAGATGAATTTTTCCAAAATCGAGTATATCAATAACGGGCTCATCGTAGCAGATATTCCTGGTGATCGAATAATGGACACAAACGATGGAGAAAAATAGATGAAGAGAAAGGTTCGAGGGGTAAGTTGTGAAAGGGTGGTTTTAGAAGGGGTTGAGTAGTAGGGATAAAGAAGTGAGGAGGGGAGAGAGAGGGTGAGTAAAAGAGGGAGGAGAAGAGAGAAGGTTTCGAGGCATCGATTTCGTTCGAGAAGAGAAGAAGACGCGCGTGGCGCACGATGGACACGATGGGACTCTGAAAGAGGAGAAGAAGGGGGAGAGATAGACACGGGTGACACCCATCAGCTGTCAAATCGTGCTCGAGCGAGCCGGATTACGAGACGCTTCTAAGCTTCCCCGAGGGACACCACGGCTTCTTTACGTACTTCTTTTTTTTTTGGAATACTTTACAGAGTTTTTAATCGTTGGACATTATCTAAAGAAATCTATTGAATTATAGAAAATGAGAATTGAAGAAATATTAAAATAGGATATCGAGTTATCTAATATTTTGGTTGTCAAGTATGAAATGGAGCGAGAAATGCACGTAATTGAATAGAATATTTGCTCCAATTCATACTTTTGACAATTTAATAGTACAGTATTTATCTCAGTTACTTGTTTAATCAACCACACACATACATTTTTCTGTCATTCCGTGTCTCGTCCTTTATAGGTTATGTCAACGATACAAGAACGGAAAGGAATAAGGATAGAAAGAGATAGATATATAAAATACTAATAAAACAGACAGAGAGAGAAATTAAAGGAAATACAAAGGACACTAAATGTATGTTTAAAAAAAAATTAAAAAGAGGAGGAAAGGTAGAGGAGGAAAGGGGTATGTGTAATGAAATAGAAATGACTTACTGTCATCTTCGGTTGACTGATCAGCCCTCGTGGAATCCTCGGAAGTATTAGCAAGAGTAGCAAGTTGGGCCGGTCCTGTGAAGCTTGTCTCAACTACCTCGATCGCGTCCACATTGTCACCCGAAGCCATCTTGTACGTGGTGGTGGTAGTGTTGTGGTGATGATGATGATGATGGTGGTGGTGGTGGTGGTGGCCGCCCGTTACGATCCACGACGGGACGACTGACTCACGCTAAATTCAACACTGTGAAGAAGACGATTTCGCGATGGCGCCTCCTCTCTTCTTTCCTCGTCGTCCTTCGCGTTACTAATACACGCGAACGCATCTTTTCTTAAAGCGTGATCGAAAGAAACCTCTTCTATCTTTCTCTGACTGTCTCTGTCTCTGTTTCTGTCTCACTCACTAACTCACTCACTCACTCTGTCACTCTATGTCTGTCTGTCTGTCTGTCTGATGCTTTACAATCTTCTATCTTTGTCTTTCTCACAGTGGTGGTTCCAGAATGCACGTATTACTACCAACGTGTATCCTTGTTCTTTTAAATGCACATTCTCTGTCTTTCTTTTACGTACACGTCACCTTCTTCTTCTTCTTCTATACTAACACAATAAAAAACTCTCTAGATTTGTCTTCTTCTTCTTCACACGTATAAAAAGGATGTCAATGACAATCATATATCTTCTTATACACATAAATACACACACACATACACAAAACAGTGTATATAATTATATTTTATTAATTTACTATCTAACCTAACGTTTCCTTCTCTCTTTCTCTCTTTCTATCTCTTTCTTTCTTTCTTTCTTTTTTAATAATTAAATTATATCTATCGTTCTTTTTTTTTCGTCTATCGTTCTTCCCTAATCCAAAGAACAACCAGATACGAACGAGAAGAGAGGAGAATCGTCGTGTCTACTCCGTGCCGCGCCACGCCGACTTCTATCGACCGGACATCTTGTCGATGCTTCTACCACGCCCCCAAGCGGATTTATTTCGTACTAAATTTATCGACCGTACTTAATTGATAGGCTACCCTTACCCCCACTCCACCCTCCACCAATCGACAACCACTAATCAACATTAGACGCCATATTGGATTTTCCTTTAACCGGGGACAGTTAACTCTCTTCTTTATCGACTGTTGAAATATTCTATTAAAAGATATAAAAAGATATTTATTTTAAGCTCGAAATAAATGTTAATAATTACAAATTATTATTACTATTGATACGATATGAAAATAAAGATAAAACGAATGAGATTGTATGTTGGTTTTGGAAATAATGGATGTCTTTTTCCCCAAGATAATAATATCCAAGCGTCAAATATGAAATGAAGCAAATTTCTATTAAACCGTGTGCATTTTTTGCTCCATTATATACTTGACAAGGAAATAATTATTCTTTCATATTTATTGCAATTAACATTTGTCTTTTTTTATTTCTTAATATTGAATTAGATTTGTTTGTGGGATAAAAGTTTTCTATGACGTTTGGAAAAAAAGAAAATTGGATGAATCATTATTTTCTTAGGAAATATGAATGTTTGTTTTTGTCGTTAGCTCATCGTAACTGTAAATAACAATTATATAGAAAAATGTATTTATATCTTTAAATATACATGTGTTAAAAAATAGAATAGAATAATGACTTTTGTTTGTATTACCGACTCATCTTTGACGAATTTTCATAGTTGACTCACGGAGGTCGATTCAATCGTAAGTTTTATTCATTTCGATTATTTTCGATATGATATAAAAAAGTTCGTTTGTTATAGTAAAACATTGATTAATCATTTTCTTATTATTAATAATAATAATTATTATTATTATGGCAAATTTCATAGGAAACGATTGAATCGTTTAAATTGATATTTAGTTGAAACTAAATTATCCAACATGTGTAAGTAATAAAATATTTTCTAAGAAACGTAATATTAATAAAACAATCAAATAATATAAAATAAAAAATTATGAAATATATTGGAATATAATTAATTTTGTAAATAGTTTCAAAGATGATGAACAAAGTAATTGGATCAATGAGAAAAAGGATGAAAATCAAATGGGATTCGATTTGGTTTCAAAGAAGCGTCATTTTAGGGGTAGCTATTGTAATAGCTTCAGGAATTTTTAATGGTTACATTGATTATCAAAATCAGGTAAAGAAACAATTGAAATCTAATCTAAATTACAATATCCAAGAACCTCATTGCAAAAAGAAAAATACTTTTAAGGGAATAAAATGTAACATTTGTTTACAATGAAAATAATCAATCAAAGTGCAACACATTGCAAGTATTTCAATTCCAATTAATACTTTCTACAATTTTTAATAATACAATTAAAATAAATAGATTTCTATGAACAACAATAAAAATAACAAAAAATAAATATGTTTAAAAATTTTGAATTTAGATAACAAATTATCTTTCATAATAAATTGCATTTTTATTGAAAAACTATGCAACTAAATAAATAAATAATGTAAATAAATTATTAAACTATAGATTAATTTAATTATTAATGATATCTATATATGTAATTAAATTAATATACATATGTAGAATTATTAGTATAATTATATTATAAGTAATCATAAAACCAATAGAATTGTATTAAATATTTGGGTAATATTTGGAAAGATATTCTTGAAAATGAGACACCAAGTATGTAACAGAGACCGAGTATGTATTCAGAAATTTAGTTTAATGTAAGATAAGAATTTTTTTGATATGTGTATGTGTGTATGTGTGTGTGTATGCGTGTACCGCAATCTGTACGAGTCAAATCAACTAGGACGAAATGATTTACATTGGCATACAATCGACGCAATTCACTATGTCTGTCTATTTCTCTCTCTCTCTCTATTTCTCTATTTCTCTCTCTATTTCTAACTATATATGCTTCGTTACGATTCCCGTTATGATCGAGGCTTGATTATAAGCGAAGCATGCACTGCAAATATTTAACGTTGCTACCGAAGTATAAATAAGATCGGTGGCGTACGATAACGCTGAGAAACAAAATGCCATTCAACGTGTCAATTGCTGTCGCAATTTTAATCATCTACAATTACATCATCAACATTTTCCCTTCAATAAATCATATTTAATATCGTCTAAACGTGAGATTAAGAAAAATGTAGAAAGGAATGTTTCGAAGATTACACATTTATATTTTTGTTTTTTTTTTTCTTTCTCGATCCAAGATGATTGAAAATTTGGTTACGTAACTTTCATAGTATTTTTGTACTTGTAATTAATTGGATATCGTAGAAATTATTATTTTTCTTTGATGTTTGGATAAATTTAATTCTGGAATGTTTGATGGTGGTGTTTAGTTTAATATTGAAAAAAATGTTTGATCATTTTTCATAGCAAATTCTCTTTTCTTTTTTTTCTTAATCTTAAATGTACGATTTAAAAACTAGGCCATTTGCCACGCAACGACGAATCCACGTTTGAAAAGCAGGAAACTTTAATTACTCCGGTGAAACGAACATCTTTTTTTTTTTTTTTATTATTTTTCGAACGTTTTGTCTTGCGATATTATTCCGACCTTGTAATCTTTTCCATTTCTTCTTTTTAATACAAAGGTAAATGAATACATGAAGTCCAATCACAATGAGATCGAAAGAATGAAAGAAGATTATCAAAGGAAACTTACCAAATCGAATCAATTTTTATTTACCAAGGATGACAAATCTAATATTAATCAGGATTGATAAATTTTTTTCTTCCTATCCTAGTAACATAAAATATATAATATAATTGTTATTAAATTTTATTTATATATTCATTATCGAGAAATATGCAAAATTCTTTTTTTTTGGGTGCTTATTTGAATTTATTCGACAAACATTTCTAATGAAATTCATCGAAATTGTTCTTCGATGATTAATGTCGTGGAAAATAATTATCATCAGGTGTTTATTGTTTGCTATCGTGTGTATCTAAGAAAACAAATATGAGAATTGTAAATAAACGTAATAATTAAGAATGAGGTTTTCACTTTAAAGTTATGCAGTTAAATAATTAAGATTCTATTTTTCTTAATTCTGTCATCAAAAAAACTGAACTATTAATTTTTACTATGATGGTTTAATTGTTTAATTAAATAATATGTAAGAGAAATCACACATATGAATACAATAAAATATTTTTAATAATTTTAAAACCTTTATATATAAAAATAAATTTTTATAAAAATAAACAGAGGACTTGAAATTGTTTAAAAAAAATTTGTATTGAAAAATCGTGAGATCTTGTATATTAATTAAACACATACACACACACACATACATACTGTTTTAATAAAAAGACGTTGTTCAAAACATATGCGAATGCAGATATCGTTAAGGTCAGGGTAAACACAATATTTCCTGCATCAAACACGCTTGTTTCAACAAAGAAAGAAACAACGAAGAACGACTTTTAAAGATGCAAACCGCGTGAAGCGTGACAAGCTCGTTGAAATCAAATGATACGACAAGGTCGTCTTTTCCAGACGAAGAAAGTACATAAAAAGAAACAAAAAAAAAAAAGTTGGAAAAGAAATTAAAAGAGTAAAGAATGAAAGAGAAGGAAGGGGAAAAATTGTTGACTATGAAAAACTTTGAACTAATAAATTAAATCTTACTCGTGACAACTATGCAGGTGGTCTACTTAAAATTGACGTGAAAATTGATTTACAAACGAAATATCTTGGAAATTCCTAAGCTTCTATTTCTATTTGATAGAGAATAAGATTTTCCAAAGAATTTATCTGGATCTATGAGATCTTTATCATTTTATGACTGATTGAAATGATTTATGATAAAATGTATATGAAAATAAATATAACTGTGCATCGTTCCAGGATTTTGATTGAACATTTAAATAATAATTTTTTTATCTCATTTTCCAATGATAATTTACGTTGAAGTATTTCATAGAAACATACTTATTGTATGTTTTTATTTATTTTTAATAGAAATATTTTAAATAAAAATTATTAATAGAAAATATATATGCATTATATGTTTATATATAAAAAAATCATTAATTATAAGTCCAATTTAGTAATTTAATAAATATAATTTAAAATATAATCAAAATATAAATATAATTAAAATAAATATAATCAAAATATGAATATAATAAAAATATGAATATAATTAAAATAAATATAATAAAAATATGAATAAAATTAAATTGATCTGTTAGAATAATACATTAATTAATAATACTTCTATTACATTGATAAAAATATTTTATAATTACTTTTAATATAAATATTCTATAATAAACCATTGACTAAATATAAATCATTATCAGTCAAAAATTAATATAAACATATTTGTTTTTTTTAATCCTAATTCCAAAATATACTACCACTTAAGTAAAAAAAGAAACTGAACAGAAATAAAATACTTGTACGATGAGACGTGTATAAAATGTCTTGTTTGTTTTTAACAAATCACGTTCCTGGACCATGTGATAATAGTGTTTACCTATTGTTAACGATCATCAAGTGGTATCATTTATAAACAAATTTACTGATAGACAGAGAGAAAGAGAAAGAAAGAGAAAAAGCCTGAAAGGTTTCTCTATAACCACTCCTATTCGTCGTCGTTCATTCCACAGTTAGTTTCACGACCGACTATTTTGTTTCCGCATTTGAACCACAACATCGCGATTCGATACTTGCACGTATACACATACTCTTAGAATCTTTTTGAATATGCCACCTAACAGTACGGTCAGTGCCATTGACATGACTAAAAAAAAAAGTATCAGTGATCGTAATAATTCATGTAAGTTTTATTCGATGTTTTATTTTTCTCATTCATTATTTTTTGAATTTTTTTTAAGTTAACTTCGGCAAAATTTACTTTAATAAAAATTATTTGAAAGTCAACGAGTCTAATGAAACCACGTTGGATTATTGAAATGGAACAAAACATGCAATGTAATTGAATTGAACATTTGTTTCATTTCATATTTGACTAATCTTAAAAAGTTCTGATAATATTAAACATTTCAAATAAGGATTACAATTTGTTTTGTATTTTTATTTAAATATGAAATGTTAAAAGAATATTTTGTCGATTAATTAATCGATATGTTAAATTAATGCAATTTTTATACAATATTATCTAATTAAAGGTTTACAAGATACAAAATTACCACCGGCTGATTTCGAAACCGCCGTAGCTGCTACGGGATATGGAAAATTTCATATTTTATTATACTTAGCAATAGTACCAGTTTCTTGGGCATCCAGTTTTGATACTGGCAACACATCCGTCATTCTTCCTGCTGCTGAATGCGATTTACAATTGACTCTTATTCACAAAGGAATATTAAATGCCGTCATTTATATCGGTAAGAAAATTATTTACCATGAAAATTTTATATTAAATACACCATACTCAAGAATTATAGAAAAAATATTCTTAAAGAAACGAAAAATATGAATCAATTATCTCAAACACATTGTATTAGGTTGTAAAGTATAAAGTGGAGCAAAATATGCATACAATTGAATGTAAATTTGCTTCATTCCATACTAGACACAATCTAATATATCCAAATTTGTAGAAAAATTCATTAACAAAAAATATAATTACAACTTTTTATATAAATTTTGCAGGTATGGTTTCAAGTGCATTAGTATGGGGATACTTAGCAGATGTAAGAGGTAGAAAATCAATTCTAGTTTATGGATTCATGGCAGATGGAATCTGCAACGTGTTATCAGGATTCTCTCAAAATTTTGGAACGCTTTTATTTTTTAAATTCCTCAGTGGATTTATGTAAGTTTAATCGTAATTTATTGAAATATTCAAATCCAAATCTCTGAATGAAATTTTATTTCCTTCTTTTTGTTATGAACTTTAGAATAAGTGGACCGTATGCGGGAACGATGACTTATTATGCTGAATTTTATGGAGCCAAAGTTAGATCGAGAATTACGCTTATTATTGGTGTCACCGTAACCAGTGGATGTTTTTTGACTTCGGGTAATTTAATCAACGATATTATTTTGTTATTGTTAAATATTAAATGATATAATTATTTAATCGATCGATATTATTGGTTTGTTTTATTTTTGAAAGGTTTGGCTTGGTTGATAATCCCACAAAATTGGTCAATCGTACTCTGGGATGGTTATTTCGTTTACAACTCTTGGAGAATATTTTTGTCACTTTGTGGAGTTCCTACATTGATCGGTGTAGCTTTAATTTTATTTTTCCCAGAAAGTCCAAAATTTTTAATGAGTCAAGGACGCAAAGAAGAAGCTTTGAAAGTTTTTAGACAAATTTATAGAATAAACACTGGTAAACCAGAAGAAACTTATCCGGTAAATTATTATTTTCATATTTTTAATGTGTAATTATGTATATATATTTTATTATTAATTATTGTTTGATAATATTATTCCAACGATACGATGTTAAATTATTAATTAGATAACTGAATTAGCTGACGATTTGGAAACGAACAATTCGATTGACTCGACAACGATGGATCCAACTAAAAAATCATTTAAAAGTGGATTACTTCAAATGAAACCGATCTTTTTTAGACCATATATATTTCGATTATTATTGATTTTGACTCTTCAATTTTGCAGCATGCTCGCGTAAGTTGTTGAAGATGAAAACAAATTTTTTTGAAAGTATTATTTCATATTTTTCATTCTTTAACAAACGTGACGATATGAATTTAACTAACACATCAAAATTAATTTACTATCTTCTTATATCATTGTCAAGGAATGAACTATTTTTGTTTATCCAGGATCATGAATAAAATTTCTCTCTGAAATAATTCATTTTTTAATTGAAACTAACACTGCTTATCACTTTTTCTTCTAAAAAAATTTTCTATTATTTTTATAGTCTCAACACAATTCGATTATGGCAACCACAACTCTTTGCTATATTACACGACTTCAATCCAATCGATTATAATATTACCGATCACGAACCAGCATTTTGTGAAACTTTAGATTTAGTAACTTACTCGAAGAGTGCAAATTTAACCAACGATATTGACCAAGTGGTCGATTGTTCTAACGTAAGTTTGAAATTAAAAAAGATAAAGATAAAAAGTAAATCGTCAAAGAGAGAAAATAAAATAAAGACTGTAACGTTATCAAGTTTTTTAACTGAATATATTTGATATAATTAGTCCAAAAATAGGATAGGTTTTATCATATCAGTTTGAAAACTTTTTTCTCTTTTTTTAGATATGACATTTATACCGGGTATAATTTAAAAATTTGTCATTAAAATTTCATATTTTTATCATTTGTTTTAATAATTGAAATGTTCAATACATTCCAAAGTGGATTAGGAAATTATAAGATTTAAACTTCAAACATGAAATAAAACTTACAATTTCTTATCTCCCTTAAATGTTCTTTTTGAAATACTTAAAAAAAACAATACATTAATTAATTTAGATACGAAAACGTTTGTTTATAAACATAAAGAATTAATTTTATTATTTGTATTTTATAGATTGTAATACCTGAAAGATTGTACATAGATTCAACGATAGTGTCAAGTTCATCAATAACTTTCCTCTTCCTTGCTAGCATGCTTGTGAGTTTATTAGGCCATAGAAATCTTTTATGTGAGTATAGAATAAACAAATAAATTAATTAGAAAAGTAAAGAGAAACTAATATAAATTAATATTAATAATCGTATGCAGATATTTGTTACACGGTGTGTATCTCATCACTGATAACTATGATTTGGTCAACTAGTTACACGTTGACATTATCATTAACTTGTCTTTTTGTTGGTATTATGATGACAACATTAAACATTATAATTGGTGCTACTGTACTTTTATTTCCAACTACATTGAGGTAAGGATTTTTATCATCAATTAAAAATGCAACAACGTTAATTGGATTAAAGTGTCAATTAATAGTTTTAATATTGGAACGATTGTTTCATTGAAATACAATTTTCTACGTTAGGTTGAAAACTTTTAAACCCGTTTAAAGATATTTCTAAATTTTCATGAATGTTATGAACAATCTAATAATAAATTAAAATATTTTATACACACGTATGCACACGTATGCACACGTATGCACATATGTGCATATCAAATACGAAGAACATGGAAAGATGTCTTGTAAATAATTATAATTTGTTTATTAATTTTTTTGTTTTAAATAGAACTATGGCAGTAAGTTTGGTAATGATGATAGGAAGATCTGGATCTTTAATCGGCAATGTCGTGTTTCCGGTATTGCTCGAGTACGGATGCATAACTCCGATCATAACGATAGCTTGTTTTCCTCTTCGTAAGTATCCACCTTTGTTAAAAATTCTAATCTTTACAAATCTCAAACTAGAATCTACCTAATTTATCATCTATCTTTCTAATTTCAGTTGGTATTATATTATCATTTTTCATACCGACCAATAAGATCAAGAACAACAAAAACGTCGAGTCAGGATCATAGATTTTCTCGAATAACCAGCACAGAAAAAAGAAAATATTAAAAAAAAATTACAATGAAAATTCATTGATTGAAATATGATTTTTTGCACAAATAATGAAAATTATTATGAATTTGATCCCCCAACAAAAATGATCGACTGAACCATGTTGTGGATTTATGAAGAACGACGTGATTGGAATTGATAGATTAATTTTGTTTTGTTTATAACATATCCAGAAAGGATATATTGTTTTTTTTTATTAGAATTAAGAGAGTGAGGAAGAACTTAGGATCGAAAAAAAAAAAACAAAGAAAAAAATAGGATGGATACAATGAAGAAGGATTGAGAGTAGAGAGTGCAACACGTACAAACGAAGGCCTTGGGTTTCACTTTCGACACATCCTGGAGAGCCCTCCAGCCTTCACCCACATGCTCGTTCTCCTCTATCCTTTTTCTACACCTTCTTCTTATTCTTTTCTTATACATCATTCAATCTACTCTACGGAATCTCTATTTGAAATCTTTCTAATTCCAATTGGTAAGTGTTTATACTCGCGTTTCAATGTTTACACTAAATTCAGTTCCCAAAAAGTTTCAAAGTACTTTAACATATTTTAATATTTTATTATTATTTTGAATTGTTTAGTTTGAGATTCCTACGAGTTTAGATATTTTTTTTTCGGTTCAATATTGTACAAATATTTTGTGTATATAAAATTTTCATATTTTTTATTTATAAGGAATGTTAGATTTTTTAATTGTTTATAATTAATATTACATATATATATTATGTTAATAGAAATAAATTAAGAATTGTTATACGAGGAACTCTGATACTCCACGTACACGGTATGTGTGTATTAAAAATTTGTCAAGAAAATATTTCAAACGTGATTGATTACGTGATCTCTCCAAAATTATTCTTCCTCGTAAAATTTACAAGCTTACAAATTGTATGATCACTTCTACCCCATGAATAAACATGTTAATAGAAATAAATTAAGAATTGTTATACGAGGAACTCTGATACTTGCTATTACGTTTCCACGTATATTGAATAAGCGTATCAAAAGTTTGTAAAGAAAATATTCCAAAATTATTCTTCCACGTCAAATTTACAAGCTTACAAATTTGATAATCACTTCTACCCCATGTATAAACCTCGAATATGCATTTATATTTTATTAATTATTGGCTAATCTAACACATACGCGATATTTAACTTCACACGTTATTTATTTAAGTATCAATTACGATAATAATTTGTAATACGAAGAAAGACAAGAAGAAAAATAATGTAAATATTATTTGTATTAATAAAAATTATTAGAAAATTGTAATATTTAAATAATTATTAAATAAATCCTAATTATACAATGTTAATAATAAACACATACGACAGAAAATGTATTATTCAATCACAATCACACTTGTAGAATATACTTTTAAGAGTGTGTATAATAAACGAGTTTCTAATTTGATGTTGTGGTGTAGAATAACTCTAAGGGGGTTTTCCTTTATCCTCCTACTCCTCCCTACCCTTCACCGTCTATTATAAACGCATCGAAAGATGCAAAATGGTTAGATAAACGAGTGATCGTAGAGAAGCCAACGAACCGATTGAAAGGAACGGAAGTGGCAGATGCTTGCTTGCATTCTGATGCTGAGAAAGGTTTTCATAGGAGGAGTAGTTGTACCACAGATAACAGTTATCGTTTCGATAAAGATACTCCCTTTTATATTCTATTTCTATCATTATCTTTATCTTTATCTTTTATCTTTATCTTTATTTTTATGATACTTTAGACACAGACTTTACCCACGCGTATTTCGGTCTTTTATTTGGGATGCAATTAATTTATTGTAAGGTGATGGAAAATAAAGATCGAAGAAGGTATGAGAAGAAGAAGAAGA
>JACGTP010000486.1:0-26902 GCA_023678845.1 Mischocyttarus mexicanus
TATTATTATTATTATTATTATTATTATTATTATTATTATTATTATTAATATGTTTTATGAGTAATATTATCTTCGTTGATGTATTTTTCAAGAGTTGGACTATATCTCTAAGCTAAACTAATTCTTGCAAGTTTAAAATGAAAAATAAAATACAAATACAAATACAAATATCGAAAGACACGTAAATATGATCGGGTCACCGGTTCGCGTTATTTTTTAATTTTTGGATTTTTTCTTTTCCAAGAACTCTCTCGATGTGGTTTGAATAGTTTGAAGAAAAATTATAAAAATAAAAGTAAGAGTAGATTAGATTGTGTCAAGTATGAAATAGGGGAAACAAAAATCTGCTTAATCGAATTGAAATTTGTTCTATTACATACTTGACAAACTAATGGATAAATAGAAGATAGAAAGACAGAGAGAGAGAGATTGAAAGATAAAAATAGATGTGAAAAAAAAAAGAAAAAAACAACAACAGTGATAAAAAATGGGATAGTAAAGAATAGGTCAAAAGGGTGGGTCAAAAAGTTCAGTTTTGGTTCACAATTTGTCTACGAGTGTAAAAAAAAAAACCAGAAAAATCAATAAATGTTAAGAACTTTTATTCCACCCTGTAAATTCTATTCATTGAAAATACACTGGGTGTAATATGTCACACGTAAAGCCATAAACACATATAACAAATATGGATTATTATCAACGAGAGGATACAATGGAAATTAAAAACCATGCTAATTAAAGATTGATCATTTTTTGATCGTATGTTCATCATAAAAATCTCTAATAAACATAAACAAACAATTATACTACGTACGTACGTTTTTCTGTTTTAATGGGTTTAAATTATTTGTTTGTTTCTTATTGGGTATAACGAAAAATCTTCTAACAAGATTGACAATAAGAAAAGATGTTCAATATTTTTAGTATCAATATTTTCTACACTCTAAAGAATAATTAATTAATTAATTAATTAATTAATTAAAGAAATTAGGAAAAATAAGCATAATACTTACACTAACACGAAGGATATATTATAAAATATAGAAAAATATATTGAAACACACGGAATGCAAGACAGTTTTTAATTAACAAATACTCTAAGCATTCATATTAAAAATAAATAATAAAAATGATGCAAAAATTCACGTATATACATTAACGGTACACGATAAAAACGTGCTAAGTGTTTCAAGATTACGCGATAGATGCTAATTAAAAGCAAGGACGAAATTATAAGAATAGGATGCTCGTATTAAATTTAATTAACAATAAATATAATAATTTACGAACAAAATTTTATATTTAATACAATTTTTCATTAATTGGAAAGATTTTGAAAAAAACATTTCTGACACGCTGAGACAAATAAAAATAATCAAATCCAATACGAGTGTGTAGAAGCATTTAAACACAAAGGAACAATCACTTTAAGGACGTATCATACAATCGAGAAAAGTATAAAATTTAAGAGAAACGAACAAGGGGGAAAAAGCAAAGAAGAGAGAACAAAATCAAAATCAAAAAGAAAAGGTCAAATATGAAATGAAGCAAAAAATGTATACAATTGAATAGAAATTTGCTTCATTTGATATTTTTGACAATATAAAAATAAATAAACAAGAAAATAAAATAAAAATGTAGAACAGACAGAGACGGACCAACAGTGACAGACAGAGTTACCTATGTAGCTGGTGACGAGGTTACGGAATTTGCGATGGTTCCCCTTAATCTCAGGCAGGTCCACTTTTCATATTCGAGTTTTCGAGTATCGATCGGTAGCAGATCAGGTCAGATCAGATCAGGTTCGTTTGGGGTTGACACGGAAAGTGTAATGCACGGGACACAGAAATATCATCAACATTTTATAGCTGATTCCGTTGTATTCAATTATTAAACGTAAATGTCATTTCTAAGAAACATCATATCGCGGATATCTTAAATTATTCCTTATTTATTTATTTGGTTTTTCATTAAAGACAAATTTCCGTATTGTTCAATTAATAATAAAGAACGAGTAAGACACATCAAAAGAATTTTTTTAGGCTCATCAGAATATTCATGGAAAAGAATAATTAAGAAAATAATATATGAATAAATGTATAAATTAAATTATTAATTAAAATTAATCGATTAGAGATTAGAGATTAAAGTAATATAAATTAAGAGAATTTTTTATTTGACACATTCGCATGTGGTTTGTTTTTTTAATATTTTTCTTTTTCACGATCTCGCGTGTAAGTGTAAGTATAATATGTTAATAATTATTCTAATTTATCCTGGATTAATTTTTGGCCTATTTCTTTTTTATTTTATCCACGTTGTTTCTTTATATGGGAAACCCTATTATTTTATTACTTTTTTTTTGATGGTACTGTACATCTGTTTTCAAAAATACCACAACACAATTTTTATATTTATATATAATATATGCAATATATAAATATAAATAGTGAAAGAGATAGATAGAGATAGAAAGATAGATAGATAGATAGATAGATAGATAGATAGATAAATAAATAGATATTAATAAATATACACAAGGTGAATCAAAGGTGTTTCTGACTAAACAATAGACCAAACTAATACAATAATTTTAATATTAAAAATCAATTAAAATGTTGATCCACCTTGTACATATTTGCATCAACGTGTGAAGATTAAATAAAAAAATAATAATAATCTCCCAAACGAGGTGGTGGTACGAGAAAAACACAAACAACGAACACATCGCATGGAAAACACAATAATTATCGAAGACATTATGCAAGGTGGTATTTAAATGATGACAATGACAATGATGATTATGATTAAATGGATTTAAAACAAATACAAAAAATAAAGAATTAATTAAATAATAAAAGAATAAAAATCTAATTAAATCAAATATGATTGGTGGTAGTGCAAAATATGATTAAAAATTATTTAGAAATAATAATAACACACACAAAATAATAGATTAATTAATTAATTAATTAATTAATTACTACGACGATGCATCACACACAGACGAGAATTTAATTTGGTTACAAATTTTCCTCAAAAACAATATTTTTTTTACCGGACACCTATTAAACATTGTTCGTTAATATCTAAAGTTTATTTATCTAAATTAAATTGAATATTAGAATAGAAAATATATAATAAAATCAATTAAAACAACGCGATAAGAGATTGGATTATAAACAAAAATGAAATTGAGTGTAAGATAGTAGAGTAGTAGTGCGGGTAGGCTCTTTAAATGAAATGAAATTGTCAATCGTGAAAATGTTTATTGGCAAAAAATATATATGTATATATATATATATGTATATGTATATGTATATATATATATATATATACGTATATAAATGTTGTACATTGGTGTCCACAGTGTGAGTTTATAGCTGAATATTATTTTCTTTTCATTTTCATTTTCTAATTTCTAATATTTCCTTTCTATAATTCTTCATTATTTTCTCTATTAAATGTAATTTAACGTTTTTAAGTTTAACAATAAAAAAGATATTTCTACTACTACTTTTTTACACCATACCTTCTCAACTATCATACTCACTCATTTATTCTCTCACTCACACTCTGTATTTTTCCAAAATCCTAAAAAAAATCAATCATCGTATATAAATCTTAAATAAGTTTTAACAATTTGTTTCATTACGAGGAACCATCATCGATCATTAGAAAATAATATAAAGCACGAAAAACGTGACATTATTGTTATTTATAGGTCATTTTAATTAATCTATTATAATTACGTAAGATAATATACAAGTCAATGGTGATTATGAATGTATCATAATTTTTTTACTCTATTCCAGGATATCAATAAATGTCATTTTTTCTAAACACATCAACATTGTAGAAAATAAATATGTACAAATATTTTATAGATTATTTATAATATCAGAACTTCTCAACACAATCCTGACGATCCAATAATACGAGAAGGGAGTCTTAAATATTCCAGTAAAAGTAATACAAATTTCTTATTTTTATTTTAAATAACATTAGATGTATTATAGTGGAGTTTATGATAAAATAAAATAAAATATAAATGTAATAGTTATCAAATAAATACAAAAATATGAAATCAAATGAATGAGGTCATCGTCAAAGATGGAAAAAGTTTGAGAAGTCTTGATTTGTATTTTAATCATAATCATTGACTTATATATTATACTAAATACGTATCATGCGTTATATGCCTACATCCTTTTCGGTAACAAGCTTTAATCAGATTGCGTACCCGAATGAATAATAAAATAGAAAGCTCTGTGTATGTGTGTGTGTGTGTGTGTGTTAATAGAATTAGTATTAGAAGAGGCAACTCGTGTGCACTCTACCAATAATTATTTCAATAATATACAATGTGTATGTATAAATTTATGAACAAGTTCTTACAAAAAGTTTGGCACACGAGTGTAAGGTACTTGTTCATCGAGGAACTGTTTCTGTATGTTTCTTTTTTCTTTCAATATTTCATTCAATATTTCATTGCAATAATAAGTAATCAAGTCGTCCACGTACGCACACACACACACACATACATACACACACATAATAGGAAGTACAATTAAGATAAAATGTTATTTATATTGTAATATTATTCCTACGTTTAATTGACGTACAGAAAAAAAAAAATAATAAAATTCTATTCTATTTATATTCGACAACGTACGAATACTCAGCTATGGTTTGTGGACACCAGTGAAACGAAGAGAAAATTCATTTCGATTAAAATTAATTTGACAAATTTTTTTAAACCGATTCAAATACTCTACTCATTTAAATTATTTATTTAAAATTAATTAATTGTGTAATTAAAATACTGTCTTTTTTTTTTTCTTCTTGTTTAAAATGTTCTACGAACGAGAGAGATTTATTTCAATAAAAATCGAGATAAAATAAATAAGAAAAATTAAATTATATGGGTAAAAATGAGATTAAAAGAAAAATACAAAAAATAATAAAATATAAATGCATCGTATTATTAGCATAATGTTAGCAATTAGTTACACCAAAACAAAACCTAATAAATGATTATTACCCGATTATTGATTGTTTTTTTTTAGTTTGTTGTTGTTTTGTTATACATTTTATATACAGTACTACTTGATTGATTTTTTTTTTTGTATGTGTATGAATTATTATCTCAGAAGGTACCTGAAAATATTCTTAATGGAATCTAAAAAAGCAATGATATTTAATCCTATGTATTAAATACCCAGTTAACACAAAACATTAATATGACGTTAATATGACGTCATTTTTGGAAAATGACCTAAATTGAACGTCATATTAACGTTTTGTGTTAACTGGATAATTATATTTGTGCTATTCGATATGGCGTATCACTTACTCAAATATCACGTGTTTTTAATTGTTCGCGTGAATTTTGTTCGATAGTTTATTAAATCTACAATATTTTGGCAACACGAATTTCAATTAAACACACACACACACACACACATACACACACATATATATTTAATTATAATTTATATATTTTTTGTTTATATCAATAGGACAAGAAAGTTAGCGCAGTTTATGGAAAACACCTTGCAAGTGATATTTTATTTTACATAATGTATCTAAATAAATTTTATAATATATATATGTATGAATGTATGTATTAGTATATATATATATATAAAAAAAAAGGAGGTAATTATTTAATAGAAATTTTCAGATACCCAATGAGAATCAGAAGTAGTGTGTAATTAATTTGAGATAAACCACTTTCCTATGATATCTTTCTTAGAATATTATTTTGGACGGCTATAATGTATCAGTTAGTTTGTTTTTATCATCTTTTGCATACGAGATAAAGGAAGATAAATTGTCAAATATAAAATATATATATATATATATATATGTACCTATATATAATATAATATAATATATATATGTTATTTTTACTTTCTTATACGCGAAAAAGCTTTTTTTTTTAACTTTTTTCTTACTTTTCTTGCAAGTAGTTTAAAAATTGTTAATGATATAAATGAATGATTTAAATAAAAATGATACAATCAACTAGTACGATAATAATACTAATAATAATTATAATAATAACAATAATAATAATAATGTAAATAATAATAATAATAATAATAATAATAATAAAATGTGATTATAATAGTCTCATATATTGGACATTGTTCGAACCGAACATTGAAAAACGAGAAACTTGTTACTCTTTGGAAAAGGACATAGTTAATTATGTTAATATCGAATAAATAACACCCCAATTAACACAAAACGTTAATATGACGTAAATCGAACGTCATATTTACGTCATATTAACGTTTTGTGTTAACTGGGATGTTATTAATTAAGATATTATCTGTCTCTCTTTTTTTTTTAATACTTTTCATATGTTTTTTTCCTTGCCTTTTCTTCTCAACGAGATTACACGACAATACTTTGAAATATAAACAAAATACAGTTTTTTTTTGTCTAGCTTACTGCTTACTGCACATACTATTTAAAATATTTTTATTTAATTTGCGTTGTGTTTGTGTTTGTGAATGTACGTATTATACTTTTTCCTTTCTATTTTTGTACCGACATAAAAAAATCTTCATTTATTAATTAATCGTTCATTTAAAAACACGTTTTTATATAGGAAAAGCTATAATATTATGCTAAATAATGCTAATTATGCCATTTGTTATATCTTTTACCCTATAATTTATTTTTAGTTTTATTATAGCAAAGTACATTTCTAATACGCGATTATTAAATTTTCCAAAAATAATAAAAAATAAAAAGTAAATAAACATTGTATATGATTGAATCACAGTATATACGTGTATGTATGTATGTATATTAGTATATACATTATTCAGGCAGAAAAAGGATATATAATCACAGTCAATAGTTAAAAAAAAAAAAAAATACAAAATTAAAGAAAAAAACATTTTTATAATTATCTTTACGTTCGTACTCGTAATGACAACTATGAAAAAATGTTAGTGCGTTATTGTATCATTGCCGAATGATTTTTCTTTTCTTTTTTATTAAAATATTATTATTATTATATATATAAAAATAGAGAAAAAAAATTAATTATAATCGTGATAAATCAGATCAACCATAGAAAACTAATGGCCATCGCGATAATAATCAATTAACCGTAATTGTTTAAAACTTACAACTTAAGAATGAGCCTTGTTTAATGTTAACATTGACGTCAAGTTTGCTAGTAGAGGCTGATTAGGATGGTACTTACGTGAAGGTATCTTCTTGAATACTGTCTTGGCCATAAAGTCTTGAAAACGCTGAGCATAAAATCCTGGTCGATGTACTGATACTGTATCCTGAAGAAAACAAAATCCCACCACCCCCCAAATAATAATAATAATAATAATAATAATAATAATAATCACAAAAATATAATGTCTATTTATTTTAATTAGTTGGTATACTTTTAGATATGTATTATGTTCTTGAATTTAAAAAAAACTCAATTTGTTATTAAATGGAATAAGAACAAATATACAAAGAATAAAATATAAAATATAAAATTAAAAGAAAAATTTGATAAAAGATATTGTTTAAAACTTACACCATCGTGTATCATCGATTTCCACGTATGCTCGAGCTTCTTCTTAAGTCTATAGCTCTGCAAAATGTCAATGATACCAAGAAACAGCAATAGTCGTTCACCCCGAGCATTTCTTGCAGGTATACCACCAGGACTGCTAGGAAGAAAAATATAATTTATATTTAACATTTAGATACTTCAATAACTCTTGATGTATATACATCGAAACATCCATTTTTATGATAAAATAGTGTCAAACTCTCATTTCTATTTATTTGATTAGCATAATTAATAAAAGCAAAGTGATCCCAGGGTATGTATCAGGATAACACACATTGATACTGGATCATACTAATTTTGATGATACTAATTTTTTCTTTCATTCTATACTCAATGGACAATACAATATTACATAAACACGAAAATTAGTTAATTATTTTTTATCGGCACGGTAACACTTTAATGGTTGCACAAAAGCGCAAAATAAATAAATAATAATAATATTATGAATCTAAAATTAAAAGAAGGTACAAAAAATAATAATTACTTGAAATCAAAGACTATGTTAATTGTTAATAAAATAAATGTTTTGTAATTTGCCATTAAAGTGTTAAAGAATTTTTGACTCAACCCTTCAAACCCCTCAAATCCCTCAATGCTCTCAACCCTCTTAACCCACCAATCCCTTCTTTTTTAGATTGCAATAAAAATAAACGAATGAAAAATATGTACGTGTAAAAGAAAACTCACGGAACGTCATCCTCTTCGTCAATCGGTTCGCTTTCAGCTTGAATACTTTCCATAGCTGTACTATGTGCGACCAACCTTTGCCTGTTTATGCTTCTCGATCGATTCAATGCCGTAGCACCTATTCTATCTTCCCTGTCACGTTCTCTTTCCGCTTGATTAAAAGCTCCACCCTCGCCAGTCATCTCGCCAACTTCGTCGTCCGCGCTGGCTGATATTCTTTGTTCCTGCTAACCAAATGAATCAACACCAAATCCCCGTTTTGAGATATTTTTAACTTCACTTTTCTTATTCGGAATTATTTTATTTATTCTATTTTTGTACACCGTTTTCAATTAGTAAAATCAGGAAAGATGTGTTTTAACGACTGACGTGTTTTAAATTCATTGATTTTCTTATTACTTACAGTTTTTTCTCTTGCAGCCTGATCGAGATTATGTATTCCAACGAGAAGAGAATAATCCATAATCTTGAAACTTTCCAATACCCGACAATCTCGTTGAATTGTTTTAACCAAAGCATTGTACGTGTCAGCTTCGAGAAATATTCCTTCTGTATGGTGTTCCATAAAATCTAAATCTTTATACGTTGGAGACGACTTAGATCTTTCTGACTTTGATGCCTAGAAAAATGTTTAATCAAAATATTAAATATATTAAATACAAAAAATAAGGAATGAAATTTTGGAATAAATAATATAAAAAATGCACGTTATACTTTTCTTTTATACGTTGATCCTTTGAGATCGTACTTTTGATGTAATTTTACTGCCGAAGGAAGGAGATTATTCATAGCTATTAATCGAACATTTTTACTGTTACACCGATAACAATACAAGCCAAAAAATTTTGGTAACAATGTTCTTGGATTCTGATTTAAATTCTGTAAACCAAAAGAAATACACAAACATATTGGTTATTTGTCAATTTTTGAGTTACCATGAAAATATTATTCAAGTGTGTGAAACAATTTAACAGGAAAATAATTTGGAGCAAAATATACACGTAATTGAATTGAAATTTGCTTCATTTCATATTTGACTGTCTAATACAGCAAAGTAAACGTGTTATAAAACGTGTGAGTGAAGTTTCGATAGTTGGAATTAAAAGTTTGTTTGTTTAATTATTTATTTTTATATGAAATTGTAATGAATTGTTCCCTCAATTATCTAAGAAGTTTCTATTATCGTGAGTTTAATTTACATTGTATCTCTGATTATTCTTACCATGTAATATCCTGGTAGAAGAGTTTGTAAGAACTCTCCCTCTTTATGCTGTACAGTCTTAATAATAAATTCATCATCTTCCGTTAAATAGAATATACTTCCACTAGCACCCGGATTAGACAACTCGCGCAAAGGTGCACTGCACATTGACATCTAAGAAAAAAAATTAAAAAAAAAAAATAGTAATCAATAAATAAAATAAAAATAAATATTTGAAAGAAAAATATGAATCACGGTAATATAATTATAATTAATTCGTTAAAAACTAAATATAATATTACCAAGAAGTCATCCGGTTGAATGCCAAATAGATCCCTAAAATATCGAAATGCAATAGGGGCATAATTTTTAAATTTAAATTCGGAAAAGTGATGAGCAGGAGTGTGATTAGATCCCTCGCTTGGAAAATTCGTTGTCTCGACTGTCATGAAGTCTTGCATGAGCAAATCTCGTTCTGGCTTACTTGCCAGACCACCAACCGCATGTTGTATACCAAGTTGTATAGATCCCATAATCTGTGTCGTTTGTATCTATACGTTTTTTTTTTTTCCCAACAAGAAAATATATTTATTAATATAATTTACTTACAAAGAAAAAAAACAATTAAATAAATACTATTATATGCAATAATAATTAATAAACACGCGTATATTGGATTGACAGATGAATACAACTTTCAATTAAAACTAAAAATTAATAAATAATATTTTTCTATTTTGTATGTTTATTGAAATAAAATATATATTGCAATGTTATTATTATTTGTATGTAGAATAAAGTCAAACAAGTTTTAAAAACAAAGAAATACATTTTTGAAATAATCAAATAATTTTGATTAATCAAATAGAATATTATTATTTTTTATAAAAAAATTGTATTATTACCTTTTTGTACGTAATTTCACCTCCCACTCCAACTCGACGATGTCCAATTTTCCTTTCCCTTTCGGATTTATTTCTCGACACCCCCGCAGGGGTTTTGAGCCCTGCCGTTCCATGCTGTGTTATTGAATTCTGCAAAATAAATTGCTCGTCTACTATCTCCTGCATTATAAAATAAAAAACAACAACAAAATAATGAAATTCTTGGTAAAGTGTTGACCACTGATTAACAATTAATGCTATTAAATATTATTGAAATAAAAATAGAAATGTTATTGATCGAGAAATACATGACGAATTGATCAACGTGTTTTAAAGAATAGAAATAGAGCTGATTTCATCCAAGAAAATTCAATGGAAGTGACCAACTATGTATTATGTATTATCTCTAAAACAGTCATATTTATATATCTGTAAACACATGTATTACATTCTTTCATTGATCATCATTGTACAAACAAACCAACAAACAAATATAAATAGAATAAATGTAATAAGAAATAATAATGATTCTTAATTCTAATTAAAATAAATATGAATAAAAATATAAATAAAAATCTATTTGATTTCAATACTCTTTTAGTTTCCTCCTTTCTCTTCCTTCTTGAAAATTTATTATTAATATTATTATTGAAAATTGTACTATTCTATTTAACAAACTACACGATAAAGATAATATTTTTCAATTAAATTACAAAATAAATATAAATTTAAATACATTTTATTCCAATTACGATTCTTTTTCTTTTTTTAACTATTTCGTATGACATTCGTAGAAACATTTTCCTTTTTTTGTCATTGTTTAGTAATGTACGTCGTTAGACGATAAAAACTTCAAAGCGATATGAGCTAAACGTTATCATCTGACGTAGAAACAGAGAGAAACTAATAAAAGTACATGCGTATTTCACGAGTGTCTAACAAAAGTAAGCTTCGGTTATTGTAAAATGAACTAATTGCGTCAATAACAACCTTTTTTTATATTTTTTTTTTCAAGGAAAAAAAAAACTCAAAAGAGAAAGATCGAAGAATTTCAAACAATAAATAATGTATTATAAACATTAGATTAGATAATGGATACTTACATCAAGTGTAGTTACTTTTTCACCAGTTGATGATTTATCTGTTGAAACAACAAATGCAAATAATTAGTATCACAATGTCTACATTTATTTTATATCATTATTTTTTTCTTTATAATATTCTACACGAGAAAAACGAAACAATACAATGTTAACAGAGAAAAGAGAAGAGAAGAGAAGAGAAGAGAAGAGAAGAGAAGAGAGAATTAAACAATTTTATTGAATTTAGATTACCAAGAAATATTCAATTAAAATTATTCGAATAATTCTGTATTTGTTTGAAATATTTAAAAACGAATTGAATTAAAAATGATTTGTATTTTTTTATATATAACAACAAGTAAAAGAAAGTCTTATGGATATGAATAGAAATTTTCAACACATTTGATATACAACTTGAAATATTTCATTTACGTTGTAGGAATATGCTGTTAGAAAGATTATCTAATCAGAGTTCTATTTAGAACATGAAACATATCAGACGTTTGTTAAAAAGAACCGATTATTTCTCATCTTCCCAATTCTTTTTTTCTCTTCTCTATTACTTCATCATACTAGGATCGATATCATCAAACCACGGTCAAATCAGGACCAGAATCAGGACGAGAATACCATTTCTCGTGTTAATCAAATTCTGTTTAATGCAATCGATAATCAATGTACTACTCTACTCTATAAAGTTTAATTAGAAGCCTTTGATTTATAGATGATAGCACTTTCGTTAACGTTGGGTTTAATTCATAGAATGGTTGGTAGTAGAGTGGTGTGAGTGAGTGAGTGAATGAGTGAGTGAGTGAGTGAGTGAGTGAGTGGTTGGTAATGGTGGGAGTAAAACTATGAAGAGGAATAAAGGCTTTGATCTTTTGATCAAAGCTCGGTTAGGCTCTCTCTCTTTCTCTCTGTTCGACAAAAAGACACAAAATATAAAAGGGAAATAAAAATAGGAAAGAGAAAAATTGATATAAGCTTTAACCGTGCTATGTGTGACTTTTCCAATAAATACAGGTTGAATATATAAAACGAAGTCATTTCAATGGAAACTGGAGATAAAAGGGACTAGGTTATTCGAAATTCAACGGTGACAAGAAAATTGTCGAGCTTTTAAAGATAAAAGTTCATCTTAAATAATATTGAATTTTTATTTTAAATCAAGAATCATTCCAATTGCAATTTATGCGATTATACATCAGATGGGTATTTCAATTGAAAGGTGTTTAATATTTTTTAGGATATTTGTAATTTTATGAAACATAATTTTAAAACAAAATTCAATTATTTTAATTGGATACGCGTTGTGCTGGTAGTGGTGGGATAAATTTTTAATAATCAATCAATACAATGAACTAATTGAAGTTATTTCTTGAAAATTGATAGATATTTGATTATAATTTTGTATTAAAAAAAGAAAGTATATTGTTCATTAAAATTGTATCGAAAGATAATTTAACAAAATGATATTTTGTCATGTGGATATTCCTAAGAAATAAAGAATCCATTTAAAATACAATTTAATAAACATTAATGAAAGAAAGTATTTTGTTTTCATAAAATATTAAACTCAATCAAGTGATGTATGAAAAACTCACAATTTGTAATATTTTAAATACATTTTGATGACTTTTTTTCTATAAAAGCATAAATAATTGAGACGTTTTGATCAAACTGTTCAACCTAAATACACACACACACATATGAATCATTCATACATAGAAAAAAAATATATTAAAAGGTATTATCATTAAACTGAACAACCCTGTATATGAAATACATCATACACGTGCAATGTACGATAGAATGATCAAAGCTTTTGACACGTACACATACATACATTCATGTACACATGCAAACACACAGTATTTGTGAGATAGAAGAAGAGAGTGAACTTTGCAGGATGAAAAAAGGGGAAAAATCAACGAAGGTACTGGCCATGGTATAATCGAAGGGGTAACATTGTTCACTGTGACATTTGAGATACACACACACACACACACACATACGTATATATTACACATACATAAATAAACTTAGTGTGTTGTACGTCAGAGAGATTACGAGAATAACTTTGTAGAGTCTAATGGTGCGAGAGTATGTTTTAAGAGTTAATCGTTTTGACCGACACACATGCATAAACTTTCATTCTGTATCTGTCCTGACATGTACATTTTTATATTTCGGCCACGTATTAAAGACTTCAGATCATTGTGTGTGTGTGTGTGTGTGTGTGTGTGTGTGTGTGTGTGGGTTCGATAAACGGTACAATGCCCCCTTCTTTCTACTTTCACGCGTGCCAAAAGCAAAAGAGAGAAAGAAAGATTGCCAGTGAATAAAATTATTTTTAAATATTAGTTTGGTGGACAAAATGTGTCGGATTTTTACCTATAATTCAATAGAAAGATCCGACATTTCTTTTCCACCAATCCGATACACAAAACTTTTCTAACTAAAATTAAAATTGAAAAATAATAATCTAAAAATGAATCTAAACACACGTTGGTAATAATTACTCTTTGAAAATGAATACAACCGATATGTAAATTAATTATTGCAAAGTTAGTTTAAGAAAAATTCCTAAATAATTACTAAAAAATAATTGAAATAAACAATAAGCAAGATGAATTTTTCCAAAATCGAGTATATCAATAACGGGCTCATCGTAGCAGATATTCCTGGTGATCGAATAATGGACACAAACGATGGAGAAAAATAGATGAAGAGAAAGGTTCGAGGGGTAAGTTGTGAAAGGGTGGTTTTAGAAGGGGTTGAGTAGTAGGGATAAAGAAGTGAGGAGGGGAGAGAGAGGGTGAGTAAAAGAGGGAGGAGAAGAGAGAAGGTTTCGAGGCATCGATTTCGTTCGAGAAGAGAAGAAGACGCGCGTGGCGCACGATGGACACGATGGGAC
This sequence comes from Mischocyttarus mexicanus, assembly GCA_023678845.1. Classification (NCBI taxonomy): domain Eukaryota; kingdom Metazoa; phylum Arthropoda; class Insecta; order Hymenoptera; family Vespidae; genus Mischocyttarus; species Mischocyttarus mexicanus. The sequence continues at coordinate 14,378 of JACGTP010000486.1, forward strand.
TCTGAAAGAGGAGAAGAAGGGGGAGAGATAGACACGGGTGACACCCATCAGCTGTCAAATCGTGCTCGGGCGAGCCGGATTACGAGACGCTTCTAAGCTTCCCCGAGGGACACCACGGCTTCTTTACGTACTTCTTTTTTTTTTTGGAATACTTTACAGAGTTTTTAATCGTTGGACATTATCTAAAGAAAATCTATTGAATTATAGGAAAGGAGAATTGAAGAAATATTGAAATAGGATATCGAGTTATCTAATATTTTGGTTGTCAAGTATGAAATGGAGCGAGAAATGCACGTAATTGAATAGAATATTTGCTCCAATTCATACTTTTGACAATTTTATAGTACAGTATTTATCTCAGTTACTTGTTTAATCAACCACACACATACATTTTTCTGTCATTCCGTGTCTCGTCCTTTATAGGTTATGTCAACGATACAAGAACGGAAAGGAATAAGGATAGAAAGAGATAGATATATAAAATACTAATAAAACAGACAGAGAGAGAAATTAAAGGAAATACAAAGGACATTAAATGTATGTTTAAAAAAAAATTAAAGAGGAGGAGGAAAGGGGTGTGTGTAATGAAACAGAAATGACTTACTGTCATCTTCGGTTGACTGATCAGCCCTCGTGGAATCCTCGGAAGTATTAGCAAGAGTAGCAAGTTGGGCCGGTCCTGTGAAGCTTGTCTCAACTACCTCGATCGCGTCCACATTGTCACCCGAAGCCATCTTGTACGTGGTGGTGGTAGTGTTGTGGTGATGATGATAGTGGTGGTGGTGGTGGTGGCCGCCCGTTACGATCCACGACGGGACGACTGACTCACGCTAAATTCAACACTGTGAAGAAGACAATTTCGCGATGGCGCCTCCTCTCTTCTTTCCTCGTCGTCCTTCGCGTTACTAATACACGCGAACGCATCTTTTCTTGAAGCGTGATCGAAAGAAACCTCTTCTATCTTTCTCTGACTGTCTCTGTCTCTGTTTCTGTCTCACTCACTAACTCACTCACTCACTCAGTCACTCTATGTCTGTCTGTCTGTCTGTCTGTCTGATGCTTTACAATCTTCTATCTTTGTCTTTCTCACAGTGGTGGTTCCAGAATGCACGTATTACTACCAACGTGTATCCTTGTTCTTTTAAATGCACATTCTCTGTCTTTCTTTTACGTACACGTCACCTTCTTCTTCTTCTTCTATACTAACACAATAAAAAACTCTCTAGATTTGTCTTCTTCTTCTTCACACGTATAAAAAGGATGTCAATGACAATCATATATCTTCTTATACACATAAATACACACACACATACACAAAACAGTGTATATAATTATATTTTATTAATTTACTATCTAACCTAACGTTTCCTTCTCTCTTTCTCTCTTTCTATCTCTTTCTTTCTTTCTTTCTTTTTTAATAATTAAATTATATCTATCGTTCTTTTTTTTTCGTCTATCGTTCTTCCCTAATCCAAAGAACAACCAGATACGAACGAGAAGAGAGGAGAATCGTCGTGTCTACTCCGTGCCGCGCCACGCCGACTTCTATCGACCGGACATCTTGTCGATGCTTCTACCACGCCCCCAAGCGGATTTATTTCGTACTAAATTTATCGACCGTACTTAATTGATAGGCTACCCTTACCCCCACTCCACCCTCCACCAATCGACAACCACTAATCAACATTAGACGCCATATTGGATTTTCCTTTAACCGGGGACAGTTAACTCTCTTCTTTATCGACTGTTGAAATATTCAATTAAAAGATATAAAAAAATATTTATTTTAAGCTCGAAATAAATGTTAATAATTACAAATTATTATTATTATTGATACGATATGAAAATAAAGATAAAATGAATGAGATTGTATGTTGGTTTTGGAAATAATGGATGTCTTTTTCCCCAAGATAATAATATCCAAGCGTCAAATATGAAATGAAGCAAATTTCTATTAAACCGTGTGCATTTTTTGCTCCATTATATACTTGACAAGGAAATAATTATTCTTTCATATTAATTGCAATTAACATTTGTCTTTTTTTATTTCTTAATATTGAATTAGATTTGTTTGTGGGATAAAAGTTTTCTATGACGTTTGGAAAAAAAGAAAATTGGATGAATCATTATTTTCTTAGGAAATATGAATGTTTGTTTTTGTCGTTAGCTCATCGTAACTGTAAATAACAATTATATAGAAAAATGTATTTATATCTTTAAATATACATGTGTTAAAAAATAGAATAGAATAATGACTTTTGTTTGTATTACCGACTCATCTTTGACGAATTTTCATAGTTGACTCACGGAGGTCGATTCAATCGTAAGTTTTATTCATTTCGATTATTTTCGATATGATATAAAAAAGTTCGTTTGTTATAGTAAAACATTGATTAATCATTTTCTTATTATTAATAATAATAATTATTATTATTATGGCAAATTTCATAGGAAACGATTGAATCGTTTAAATTGATATTTAGTTGAAACTAAATTATCCAACATGTGTAAGTAATAAAATATTTTCTAAGAAACGTAATATTAATAAAACAATCAAATAATATAAAATAAAAAATTATGAAATATATTGGAATATAATTAATTTTGTAAATAGTTTCAAAGATGATGAACAAAGTAATTGGATCAATGAGAAAAAGGATGAAAATCAAATGGGATTCGATTTGGTTTCAAAGAAGCGTCATTTTAGGGGTAGCTATTGTAATAGCTTCAGGAATTTTTAATGGTTACATTGATTATCAAAATCAGGTAAAGAAACAATTGAAATCTAATCTAAATTACAATATCCAAGAACCTCATTGCAAAAAGAAAAATACTTTTAAGGGAATAAAATGTAACATTTGTTTACAATGAAAATAATCAATCAAAGTGCAACACATTGCAAGTATTTCAATTCCAATTAATACTTTCTACAATTTTTAATAATACAATTAAAATAAATAGATTTCTATGAACAACAATAAAAATAACAAAAAATAAATATGTTTAAAAATTTTGAATTTAGATAACAAATTATCTTTCATAATAAATTGCATTTTTATTGAAAAACTATGCAACTAAATAAATAAATAATGTAAATAAATTATTAAACTATAGATTAATTTAATTATTAATGATATCTATATATGTAATTAAATTAATATACATATGTAGAATTATTAGTATAATTATATTATAAGTAATCATAAAACCAATAGAATTGTATTAAATATTTGGGTAATATTTGGAAAGATATTCTTGAAAATGAGACACCAAGTATGTAACAGAGACCGAGTATATATTCAGAAATTTAGTTTAATGTAAGATAAGAATTTTTTTGATATGTGTATGTGTGTATGTGTGTGTGTATGCGTGTACCGCAATCTGTACGAGTCAAATCAACTAGGACGAAATGATTTACATTGGCATACAATCGACGCAATTCACTATGTCTGTCTATTTCTCTCTCTCTCTCTATTTCTCTATTTCTTTCTCTATTTCTAACTATATATGCTTCGTTACGATTCCCGTTATGATCGAGGCTTGATTATAAGCGAAGCATGCACTGCAAATATTTAACGTTGCTACCGAAGTATAAATAAGATCGGTGGCGTACGATAACGCTGAGAAACAAAATGCCATTCAACGTGTCAATTGCTGTCGCAATTTTAATCATCTACAATTACATCATCAACATTTTCCCTTCAATAAATCATATTTAATATCGTCTAAACGTGAGATTAAGAAAAATGAAGAAAGGAATGTTTCGAAGATTACGCATTTATATTTTTGTTTTTTTTTTTTCTTTCTCGATCCAAGACGATTGAAAATTTAGTTACGTAACTTTCATAGTATTTTTGTACTTGTAATTAATTGGATATCGTAGAAATTATTGTTTTTCTTTGATGTTTGGATAAATTTAATTCTGGAATGTTTGATGGTGGTGTTTAGTTTAATATTGAAAAAAATGTTTGATCATTTTTCATAGCAAATTCTCTTTTCTTTTTTTTCTTAATCTTAAATGTACGATTTAAAAACTAGGCCATTTGCCACGCAACGACGAATCCACGTTTGAAAAGCAGGAAACTTTAATTACTCCGGTGAAACGAACATCTTTTTTTTTTTTTTATTATTTTTCGAACGTTTTGTCTTGCGATATTATTCCGACCTTGTAATCTTTTCCATTTCTTCTTTTTAATACGAAGGTAAATGAATACATGAAGTCCAATCATAATGAGATCGAAAGAATGAAAGAAGATTATCAAAGGAAACTTACCAAATCGAATCAATTTTTATTTACCAAGGATGACAAATCTAATATTAATCAGGATTGATAAATTTTTTTCTTCCTATCCTAACAACATAAAATATATAATATAATTGTTATTAAATTTTATTTATATTCATTATCGAGAAATATGCAAAATTCTTTTTTTTTGGGTGCTTATTTGAATTTATTCGTCAAACATTTCTAATGGAATTCATCGAAATTGTTCTTCGATGATTAATGTCGTGGAAAATAATTATCATCAGGTGTTTATTGTTTGCTATCGTGTGTATCTAAGAAAACAAATATGAGAATTGTAAATAAACGTAATAATTAAAAATGAGGTTTTCACTTTAAAATTATGCAGTTAAATAATTAAGATTCTTTTTTTAATTCTGTCATCAAAAAACTGAACTATTAATTTTTACTATGATGGTTTAATTGTTTAATTAAATAATATGTAAGAGAAATCACACATATGAATACAATAAAATATTTTAAATAATTTTAAAACCTTTATATATAAAAATAAATTTTTATAAAAATAAACAGAGGACTTGAAATTGTTTAAAAAAAATTTGTATTGAAAAATCGTGAGATCTTGTATATTAATTAAACACATACACACACACACATACATACTGTTTTAATAAAAAGACGTTGTTCAAAACATATGCGAATGCAGATATCGTTAAGGTCAGGGTAAACACAATATTTCCTGCATCAAACACGCTTGTTTCAACAAAGAAAGAAACAACGAAGAACGACTTTTAAAGATGCAAACCGCGTGAAGCGTGACAAGCTCGTTGAAATCAAATGATACGACAAGGTCGTCTTTTCCAGACGAAGAAAGTACATAAAAAGAAACAAAAAAAAAAAAGTTGGAAAAGAAATTAAAAGAGTAAAGAGTGAAAGAGAAGGAAGGGGAAAAATTGTTGACTATGAAAAACTTTGAACTAATAAATTAAATCTTACTCGTGACAACTATGCAGGTGGTCTACTTAAAATTGACGTGAAAATTGATTTACAACGAAATATCTTGGAAATTCCTAAGCTTCTATTTCTATTTGATAGAGAATAAGATTTTCCAAAGAATTTATCTGGATCTATGAGATCTTTATCATTTTATGACTGATTGAAATGATTTATGATAAAATGTATATGAAAATAAATATAACTGTGCATCGTTCCAGGATTTTGATTGAACATTTAAATAATAATTTTTTTATCTCATTTTCCAATGATAATTTACGTTGAAGTATTTCATAGAAACATACTTATTGTATGTTTTTATTTATTTTTATAAGAAATATTTTAAATAAAAATTATTAATAGAAAATGTATATGCATTATATGTTTATATATAAATAAATCATTAATTATAAGTTCAACTTAGTAATTTAATAAATATAATTTAAAATATAATCAAAATATGAATATAATAAAAATATGAATATAATAAAAATATGAATATAATTAAAATAAATATAATCAAAATATGAATATAATAAAAATATGAATAAAATTAAATTGATCTATTAGAATAATAAATTAATTAATAATACTTCTATTACATTGATAAAAATATTTTATAATTACTTTTAATATAAATATTCTCTAATAAACCATTGACTAAATATAAATCATTATCAGTCAAAAATTAATATAAACATATTTGTTTTTTTTAATCCTAATTCCAAAATATACTACCACTTAAGTAAAAAAAGAAACTGAACAGAAATAAAATACTTGTACGATGAGACGTGTATAAAATGTCTTGTTTGTTTTTAACAAATCACGTTCCTGGACCATGTGATAATAGTGTTTACCTATTGTTAACGATCATCAAGTGGTATCATTTATAAACAAATTTACTGATAGACAGAGAGAAAGAGAAAGAAAGAGAAAAAGCCTGAAAGGTTTCTCTATAACCACTCCTATTCGTCGTCGTTCATTCCACAGTTAGTTTCACGACCGACTATTTTGTTTCCGCATTTGAACCACAACATCGCGATTCGATACTTGCACGTACACACATACTCTTAGAATCTTTTTGAATATGCCACCTAACAGTACGGTCAGTGCCATTGACATGACTAAAAAAAAAAAGTATCAGTGATCGTAATAATTCATGTAAGTTTTATTCGATGTTATATTTTTCTCATTCATTATTTTTGGATTTTTTTATCCTCCACGTTATTGGATTTTGGATTTTTTTTAAGTTAACGTCGGCAAAATTTACTTTAATAGAAATTATTTAAAAGTCAACAAGTCTAATGAAACCACGTTGGATTATTGAAATGAAACAAAACATGCAATGTAATTGAATTCAACATTTGCTTCATTTCATATTTGACTAATCTTAAAAAGTTCTGATAATATTTAAATATGAAATCTTAAAAGAATATTTTGTCGATTAATTGATCGATATATTAAATTAATGCAATTTTTATACAATATTATCTAATTAAAGGTTTACAAGATACAAAATTACCACCGGCTGATTTCGAAACCGCCGTAGCTGCTACGGGATATGGAAAATTTCATATTTTATTATACTTAGCGATAGTACCAGTTTCTTGGGCATCCAGTTTTGATACTGGCAACACATCCGTCATTCTTCCTGCTGCTGAATGCGATTTACAATTGACTCTTATTCACAAAGGAATATTAAATGCCGTCATTTATATCGGTGAGAAAATTATTTATCATCAAAATTTTATATTAAATACACCATACTCAAGAATTATAGAAAAAATATTCTTAAAGAAACGAAAAATATGAATCAATTATCTCAAACACATTGTATTAGGTTGTAAAGTATAAAGTGGAGCAAAATATGCATACAATTGAATGTAAATTTGCTCCATTCCATATTAGACACAATCTAATATATCCAAATTTGTAGAAAAATTCATTAACAAAAAATATAATTACAACTTTTTATATAAATTCTGTAGGTATGGTTTCAAGTGCATTAGTATGGGGATACTTAGCAGATGTAAGAGGTAGAAAATCAATTCTAGTTTATGGATTCATGGCAGATGGAATCTGCAACGTGTTATCAGGATTCTCTCAAAATTTTGGAACGCTTTTATTTTTTAAATTCCTCAGTGGATTTATGTAAGTTTAATCGTAATTTATTGAAATATTCAAATCCAAATCTCTGAATGAAATTTTATTTCCACCTTTTTGTTACAAACTTTAGAATAAGTGGACCGTATGCGGGAACGATGACTTATTATGCTGAATTTTATGGAGCCAAAGTTAGATCGAGAATTACGCTTATTATTGGTGTCACCGTAACCAGTGGATGTTTTTTGACTTCGGGTAATTTAATCAACGATATTATTTTGTTATTGTTAAATATTAAATGATATAATTATTTAATCGATCGTTGTTATTGGTTTATTTTTTTTTTGAAAGGTTTGGCTTGGTTGATAATCCCACAAAATTGGTCAATCGTACTCTGGGATGGTTATTTCGTTTACAACTCTTGGAGAATATTTTTGTCACTTTGTGGAGTTCCTACATTGATCGGTGTAGCTTTAATTTTATTTTTCCCAGAAAGTCCAAAATTTTTAATGAGTCAAGGACGCAAGGAAGAAGCTTTGAAAGTTTTTAGACAAATTTATAGAATAAACACTGGCAAACCAGAAGAAACTTATCCGGTAAATTATTATTTTCATATTTTCAATGTTTAAAGATTTAAAATAAAAATTAATAATCAATGTTTAATTATGTATATATATTTTATTATTAATTATTGTTTGATAATATTATTCCAACGATACAATATTAAATTATTTATTAGATAACTGAATTAGCTGACGATTTGGAAACGAATAATTCGATTGACTCGACAACGATGGATCCAACTAAAAAATCATTTAAAAGTGGATTACTTCAAATGAAACCGATCTTTTTTAGACCATATATATTTCGATTATTATTGATTTTGACTCTTCAATTTTGCAGCATGCTCGCGTAAGTTGTTGAAGATGAAAACAAATTTTTTTGAAAGTATTATTTCATATTTTTCATTCTTTAACAAACGTGACGATATGAATTTAACTAACACATCAAAATTAATTTACTATCTTCTTATATCATTGTCAAGGAATGAACTATTTATTTTAATCCAGGATCATGAATAAAATTTCTCTCTGAAATAATTCATTTTTTAATTAAAACTAACACTGCTTATCACTTTTTCTTCTAAAAAAATTTTCTATTATTTTTATAGTCTCAACACAATTCGATTATGGCAACCACAACTCTTTGCTATATTGCACGACTTCAATCCAATCGATTACAATATTACCGATCACGAACCAGCATTTTGTGAAACTTTAGATTTAGTAACTTACTCGAAGAGTGCAAATTTAACCAACGATATTGACCAAGTGGTCGATTGTTCTAACGTAAGTTTGAAATTAAAAAAGATAAAGATAAAAAGTAAATCGTCAAAGAGAGAAAATAAAATAAAGACTGTAACGTTATCAAGTTTTTTAACTGAATATATTTGATGTAATTAGTCCAAAAATAGGATAGGTTTTATCATATCAGTTTCAAAACTTTTTTCTCTTTTTTTAGATATGACATTTATACCGGGTATAATTTAAAAATTTGTCATTAAAATTTCATATTTTTATCATTTGTTTTAATAATTGAAATGTTCAATACATTCCAAAGTGGATTAGGAAATTATAAGATTTAAACTTCAAACATGAAATAAAACTTACAATTTCTTATCTCCCTTAAATGCTCTTTTTGAAACACTTAAAAAAAAAAATACATCAATTAATTTAGATACGAAAACATTTGTTTATAAACATAATGAATTAATTTTATTATTTGTATTTTATAGATTGTAATACCTGAAAGATTGTACATAGATTCAACGATAGTGTCAAGTTCATCAATAACTTTTCTCTTCCTTGCTAGCATGCTCGTGAGTTTATTAGGCCATAGAAATCTTTTATGTGAGTATAGAATAAACAAATAAATTAATTAGAAAAGTAAAGAGAAACTAATATAAATTAATATTAATAATCGTATGCAGATATTTGTTACACGGTGTGTATCTCATCACTGATAACTATGATTTGGTCAACTAGTTACACGTTGACATTATCGTTAACTTGTCTTTTCGTTGGTATTATGATGACAACATTAAACATTATAATTGGTGCTACTGTACTTTTATTTCCAACTACATTGAGGTAAGAATTTTTATCATCAATTAAAAATGCAACAACGTTAATTGGATTAAAGTGTCAATTAATAGTTTTAATATTGGAACGATTGTTTCATTGAAATACAATTTTCTACGTTAGGTTGAAAACTTTTAAACCCGTTTAAAGATATTTCTAAATTTTCATGAATGTTATGAACAATCTAATAATAAATTAAAATATTTTATACACACGTATGCACACGTATGCACACGTATGCACATATGTGCATATCAAATACGAAGAACATGGAAACATGTCTTGTAAATAATTATAATTTGTTTATTAATTTTTTTGTTTTAAATAGAACTATGGCAGTAAGTTTGGTAATGATGATAGGAAGATCTGGATCTTTAATCGGCAATGTCGTGTTTCCGGTATTGCTCGAGTACGGATGCATAACTCCGATCATAACGATAGCTTGTTTTCCTCTTCGTAAGTATCCACCTTTGTTAAAAATCCTAATCTTTACAAATCTCAAACTAGAATCTACCTAATTTATCATCTATCTTTCTAATTTCAGTTGGTATTATATTATCATTTTTCATACCGACCAATAAGATCAAGAACAACAAAAACGTTGAGTCAGGATCATAGATTTTTTCAAATAACCAGCACAGAAAAAAGAAAATATTAAAAAAAAATTACAATGAAAATTCATTGATTGAAATATAATTTTTTGCACAAATAATGAAAATTATTATAAATCTGACCCCCAAAAAAAATGATTGACTGAACCATGTTGTGGATTTATGAAGAACGACGTGATTGGAATCGATAGATTAATTTTGTTTTGTTTATAACATATCCAGAAAGGATATATTGTTTTTTTTTATTAGAATTAAGAGAGTGAGGAAGAACTTAGGATCGAAAAAAAAAAAACAAAGAAAAAAATAGGATGGATACAATGAAGAAGGATTGAGAGTAGAGAGTGCAACACGTACAAACGAAGGCCTTGGGTTTCACTTTCGACACATCCTGGAGAGCCCTCCAGCCTTCACCCACATGCTCGTTCTCCTCTATCCTTTTTCTACACCTTCTTCTTATTCTTTTCTTATACATCATTCAATCTACTCTACGGAATCTCTATTTGAAATCTTTCTAATTCCAATTGGTAAGTGTTTATACTCGCGTTTCAATGTTTACACTAAATTCAGTTCCCAAAAAGTTTCAAAGTACTTTAACATATTTTAATATTTTATTATTATTTTGAATTGTTTAGTTTGAGATTCCTACGAGTTTAGATATTTTTTTTTCGGTTCAATATTGTACAAATATTTTGTGTATATAAAATTTTCATATTTTTTATTTATAAGGAATGTTAGATTTTTTAATTGTTTATAATTAATATTACATATATATATTATGTTAATAGAAATAAATTAAGAATTGTTATACGAGGAACTCTGATACTCCACGTACACGGTATGTGTGTATTAAAAATTTGTCAAGAAAATATTTCAAACGTGATTGATTACGTGATCTCTCCAAAATTATTCTTCCTCGTAAAATTTACAAGCTTACAAATTGTATGATCACTTCTACCCCATGAATAAACATGTTAATAGAAATAAATTAAGAATTGTTATACGAGGAACTCTGATACTTGCTATTACGTTTCCACGTATATTGAATAAGCGTATCAAAAGTTTGTAAAGAAAATATTCCAAAATTATTCTTCCACGTCAAATTTACAAGCTTACAAATTTGATAATCACTTCTACCCCATGTATAAACCTCGAATATGCATTTATATTTTATTAATTATTGGCTAATCTAACACATACGCGATATTTAACTTCACACGTTATTTATTTAAGTATCAATTACGATAATAATTTGTAATACGAAGAAAGACAAGAAGAAAAATAATGTAAATATTATTTGTATTAATAAAAATTATTAGAAAATTGTAATATTTAAATAATTATTAAATAAATCCTAATTATACAATGTTAATAATAAACACATACGACAGAAAATGTATTATTCAATCACAATCACACTTGTAGAATATACTTTTAAGAGTGTGTATAATAAACGAGTTTCTAATTTGATGTTGTGGTGTAGAATAACTCTAAGGGGGTTTTCCTTTATCCTCCTACTCCTCCCTACCCTTCACCGTCTATTATAAACGCATCGAAAGATGCAAAATGGTTAGATAAACGAGTGATCGTAGAGAAGCCAACGAACCGATTGAAAGGAACGGAAGTGGCAGATGCTTGCTTGCATTCTGATGCTGAGAAAGGTTTTCATAGGAGGAGTAGTTGTACCACAGATAACAGTTATCGTTTCGATAAAGATACTCCCTTTTATATTCTATTTCTATCATTATCTTTATCTTTATCTTTTATCTTTATCTTTATTTTTATGATACTTTAGACACAGACTTTACCCACGCGTATTTCGGTCTTTTATTTGGGATGCAATTAATTTATTGTAAGGTGATGGAAAATAAAGATCGAAGAAGGTATGAGAAGAAGAAGAAGAAGAAGAAGATGAAGAAGAATGATCTGATAGAAAATGATATCTGTGAAATTGCGATATGATGAATAATATTTTGTCATCTGTATGGAATTGTTAGAATCATTAAATCGTTAAAAGAATAATGGGAATGTCTACTGAAAAGTAATTGGTCTAACGTAGAAACGTAGTGTGTGTGTGTGTGTGTGTGTGTGTGTTTGATTCATTGATAAAAAAATATATACTTTAGAATATCGTTTAAAAATAATTGATAAATAAATTACGTTCCTTTTTTTTATGTTTTTTTATGTTTCATTCGATCAGCGAATCGATATGCGTGGGAAAATAAGAGTTTGTTCCACGAATTTAATTAAAACAACGTCGGTTAAAAGTGTCGGTAAAAGAAGAATCTCCAAGGTTGGACTCGAATCATCGACCACCATAACTCACCACCACCACCACCATAAACCATCAACCATCAATGGAAACAGAATAGTTTTATTCTATCTTTCATTCCTTCCTTCCTTCCTTCCTTTCTTTTTTCCTTAACCAATTCAATTG